>DWDQ01000004.1:0-111128 GCA_018245515.1 Pyrrhopyge guianae | reverse complement strand
AGCCAAAATATATACATTATTAGGTCATAATTATGTTCTCAAAGCTTAAAAGACCAATCTGGGTCTGAGGCATCATGTGGGGTAAGAATTTGACGCTCTTCGCCCGTAATTATATCTAACGCATAAAGCTTTGGGTGCCCCATTGCATTTTCTTTAAAAAATACTAAAGATCTGCCATTGGGGGCCCAACAAGGCCTTTCACTATGAAAATTTGTATCAAATAACCGCTCTTCGCTACCATCAATACGACAAATTCCTATGGAAAATTGTCCGTGCTCCCTCTTTGTAAAGGCAATATAGTCACCGCGTGGCGCCCATACGGGGGTCGAATAACTACCACTGCCACGCGAAATTTGTGTTTTACCTGTTCCATCAGCATTTATTAGATATAATTTTTGTTGCCCGCTACTATCTGAAGCAAAAACAATTTGCTTCCCATCGGGCGAAAAAGAGGAAGCAGCATCTATATTATTTCCATCGGTAAGTTGATGCATATAGCCCTCCCCATGCAATAACATTGTGCGCGGACCTGCTGCCTTTAAGGACTGCATAACTTTTTCAACATCAAGAGAAAATAAACTAGCATTACCATTATCACGCAATTTTGCCATTATCACACTTTTGCCATCTGGACTAAAGCTTGGAGCAATCGTCCCGTTAGAAGATTGCTCTAAAATTGCCCTGGCGCCAGTTTTAAGCTCTTGCAAGCAACTATGGGGGCTATCGTTAATATAAACGGTATAAACTACACTTTGCCTATCTGGCGCAAATTTTGGTGTTATCGCTAGCTGTTCTCCATTAGTTAAATAAGCGACATTCGCACCGTCTTGATCCATTATGGCAAGTTTTTTAATACGCTTATCGACTGGCCCAGTTTCATCTATAAACAATAGCTTACTAGTAAAATATGGCTTTTCACCCGTTAACCCACTATATATGGCATCGGCTACCATATGAGCAAGCTGGCGCCAACCGCGTAAATCTCCATATATTCGTCGCGCTAATACTTTTTGTCCGGTGTGCACATTCCATGCATAAAATTCTATCGTAATTTGTTTATCTAGCTTAGAGCTAACTTTTCCCCCTACAATGTAATCAGCACCCAACGCCTTAAACTTTATAAAAACGGGGCTATGATCTAAATTTATAACTTCACTTTTCCCAATAATATTAAACAAAGCTGAAGTTTTAAGGTCACCAGATACAACATTGGTAATATTATCGCCTAATTCTGTAGAGCTAGCAATTTTAGCAATATATATCGGGATGGGGTTAAAATTTCCCCCACTTACGTCTACCCTTAAAGCCGCAGCGCAACTTTGGCTATTTACAGCAAAAATAATAAATAATAGTATTTTAAAAAAATTACACATAGCTGCACTCCATAACCTATAATGTTAATTTAGCTGCGTATAGGGGTCAAAAAGCATTTCAATGTCTTTCCAAAGATAATATTTATCCAAGGGCAATGCAAAAGGCGAGCAAGCCTTTAAAGCTGATACTGCCTGAGCATAGGCGATATCTCTTTGGTGTTCATCTCCACCTAATATTTGTATGTCGGGCATATTTTGTAAAGCTCCATTTTTTTGTAGACGAAAAACAGCTTTTATTTTAAGCTGAGCGCCTCTGGTGCCCAAAGCAACTAGATTAAATTTGCTATGGACACAATCTCCTATTTGCTTCGCAAACATTTGGCCTAGCTTAGCTTCATCCTTATCGTTATGCATCGACTTAATAATCTTCTTTTTTTCTGGCACTAAAATTTCTTTATGCACAATCTTAGCATGTTCCTGTGCTTGTCTTATAATTTTTTTATGATGTGGCGCTTTAATAACATCTTGCATAATAGGCTTAGCTTTTGGTAAAGATTTTTTCTGCACTATTTTCTTTGCCATTGGAGCAACTTTCGGCATTACCTTAGGCGGAATTGGGGCCGGAATATGGGGAGCCGACATCATAGGTTTAGAAATTTCTTTCTCTGGGGCAGCTACAAAAGATATCGCTACAGAAGCAGGAGCTTCATCACCAATTTTTAAATTTTTTTGAGTAAAAAAAGCAACCAATAAGGATAACAAAAACAATAAATGCATCAAACATGATATAGCTAAACTTTTTTGCATATATTGTCCCATTATTGCTGTGGTAAACTCGCTAAAGCCAAACGTTTAAACCCGGCTTGCTGCAACACAGCTAACAGCTGCAGAATTTTTTCATAAGCAGCTGTTTTTGCCCCATGCACAAAAATTTGCTGCTTTTCAGGCTCCAATATTTTTTGCTTCAAGGCTAAAAGCAATTGTTCTTTATTAGCCATAGCTTGCTCGTTTAAATAGAGTTGATTATTTTCATCTAAAGATATAGTAACGCTTTTACTTTCAGCTGGTACATAAGATGCTTGAGTTTCCGGCAGATTAATAGGTACACCATTAACCAAAAGAGGTGCCGAAACCATGAAAACAATCAACAAAACCAAAATAACATCAACAAAAGGCGTAACATTTATTTCGCACATGCAGTTGACTTTAGATCTTCTACTTCTTCTATTGAGCCGTGAACCAGAGCTAGAACTATTAGAAAAACCCATGTTGCCGCCCTCTATTCAACTAAATTTTCATCCAATTGTCTCGATAAGATAGAGGAAAATTCATCACCAAATCCATCTACCCAATCCATAATTTTATTAGAATCTGTCAAAAATTTGTTATATAATAATACTGCTGGTATAGCAGCAAGCAGGCCAATTGCAGTGGCTAATAAAGCTTCTGCTATTCCAGGAGCCACTACGGCCAAAGAAGTGTTTTTGGCCATAGCAATAGAAGTAAAAGAGCTCATTATACCTATAACGGTCCCAAATAGTCCAATAAATGGCGCAATCGCCCCTACTGAAGCTAAAAACGGAAGCCCCGACTCTAAGCGCTGGGCTATATGGTTAGATGACATGGCGATTGACTTTTCTAAACGTGCCTGCAAACCTATGGGCGCATTAATACCAAATTTAGCGGATTTTTTCCACTCTCGCATAGCTTCAACAAAAATAGATTCAATACTTCCATAACCACAATTTTCATATAATTTATACAGTTCTTCAAAAGAATGCCCAGACCAAAATTGTGCTTCAAAAATGCGAATGCTCCGCCACATTTTTCTATAAAGACTAAATTTTTCTATAGCTAACGTCCACGACCAAATAGAAGCAAGAAGCAAAATTAAAATAACCAGCTTAACTAACCAATGAGCATTAAGAAACAAACCTAAAATGTTAAAAGATGTAGGAAAGCTGGTAGCGGTTGTTGGCATATGATTATCCTATAATAAATCTTTTGTCCTATATACTATAGTACAATTATTGTTAACTTATTGTAAATCAGGGCACGATTTATCGGCCCTAAAACAACCAAATAATTGTGTGCTAAATAAAACTAAAATAAGAGAAAAAATAAAGCTCCACGCCGTAAACGGAAGATGTAAGAAATGACCAGCAGCGATATCGCAGGCAGCTCTATGAGGTTGGCCTAGAGCTTGTAGCAAATCTTTCGAATTATGCGCAAAAAGTGTTGCCTGAGCCGTACAACTTTTTGGCCCTGCCCACCAATGTCGCTCTACACCAGCATGATAAATAGAAACTAACACATTGCTAATAAGAAATATGGTTAAACTCCAACTGGCAACATATTTTAATAATTTTGCTTTTGGCCAAAGAAAATCTAATAATAGCAAGAAACCGCTAACAAATAAGGATGCTATAAATAAATAACGCTCTACATAACAAAGTTTACAAGGTATAAACCCAGCGCCATATTGCAAATAAAATGAAGCGAAAACCACAGCAAAACTCAATAAAAAAACTGTACCGCTTATTAACCTAAAGCGAACTTCTTTTATAAAAAACGGTTGAAGATAAGGTCGCAAAAACTCTTTAAACCTATTGCCATAAGTAGTAACTAACCACGCTAAGCCATATAGTCTTAATGCGCGCGCAGATAAATTTAAGATAAAAAATAAAGGAAGGTTAACATGTATCAATCCAGCCAAAATATTAACTAGCTTAATAGGCGGCAAATGCACCAACCCAGAGGTAATTAAAAATAATATAATAAGTTTAATGTTAGAAATAGAACGCAAATGCTCAAAATATGCTGTCTTATCGTAAAATTCTAACACTGGCAAAGCTATAGTTTTGTAAGCAAATGCACCAATAAACCACCCAAGCAGAGCACCTAATACTGAAAAAACTGTGGCAATAAAAGCGTATTTATAAGCTTTTTGCGGTCGCGCTAAAAGCATTGGTATATAAATTACATCAACGGGCAATAAAAATACAGAACTTTCTAAAAAAGCCAAAATCGCCAACCAGTAAGAAGCTGTTTGACGCTCATGTAATTTATATTTTTTAGCAAAGCTAGAATCGTCCATAAATACAATCAAAAATAATATAATATACCAACCATATAATAATATAATTGTTAATATATTACTAGCTTTGACTATAAATTTAACTTTATGCTTGAAATTATAAATTTTTTCTGCAATAAAGGAAAGATACAGGCTTGCGGGTGTGGTGGAATTGGTAGACGCGCCAGACTCAAAATCTGGTTCTGGAGACAGAGTGTCGGTTCGAGTCCGACCACCCGCACCATAGCATCAAATTACAAGTAAAGCTTCCCATTAAAACAATTGGACAAATCTAAGCAAATTTGCTATAATATCCACTATAAATTTAGTATTATTGTATAAATTAGGTGCGACTTTTGGTTAGCAATAGCGAAGTTCAGGAATATCTACAAGAGCAAATAGAAGAGCTAGCCACAAATATTAGCTTAAGCCACTTTGATGACAAGATAAAATGGGCAGAGGCAAATTTTGAATATGGACGTACCGCTTGTATTTTGGCAGAGCTTGAGCATGGGACAAAATCCTATGATCTTTATGAAAAAGCCATAGAAGCATTTAAAAATGCTTTGCCAGTTTATAAAGGCAGCGCACATTTCAAAAAAAAATGTAACACAACAATTGCTCTATGCAAAACTTTACGCTTTTATGGGCTGCAAAAGGGTGGCGCCTATGGCGAGGCTTGCTTAACCCAAGCGCTTAATCTATTGCATAAACTTAGCAAATCCACCAAACAAGAAAAGTTTTATAAAACATTAGTAAATGTAATTTGTGAGGAAGCCTATTCATACCGAGCCTTAGCACAACTCTCTCAGCTTAGTAAGCGGTTATCCTATCTACAACAAGCTAGCCAAGCACTTGAAAAAGCTACAAAAGTCCTGCAACAAAAAGAAGACTTTACAGATTGGGCCTATATCTTGCTCATACATGCTCATGTGCATGTGGAAATTAGTAAGCTACAACAAGCTGATGCAGCCCGCGCTTCTTTAGAAACGGCAACAGAATTGTTCAAAGCAGTATTAGAAAGCGCAAAGCACCAGACATATGCTGCAATACCAATGATACAAGAAAATGAATATGTAAATGCCGCTTTTGAACTCGGCTGTACTTACACAAAATTAGCCTATCAGTCCAAATCAAATAATAATTTAATTGATTTAATAAACGCACTATCAGCCTTTTCGCTTATAACCGATACAATGATAGCGCAATTAGATAATAAGACCAAAATCGAGCTCTACCAAAATAAAGCAAAATTATTAGGAGTCTTAGCGTACAAAACACAAGAAAACAAAATGGCACTACAGCTATTATGGCAGGCTATAGGTCTACATGAGCAAAGCTTGGCTATCTTGCATAATCAAGCCTGGTCAGCTACAAATGTAACTATACTGTATCAATTGGCTAAAGATCTCGAAGCCTGCGCTTTGCGTTCAGCAACAACTGAGCGCAAACATCATCAATTAACTGCCATAGCAAGTCTAAGAAAAGCAAAGCAACAAGCAGAACTCAAAAAAGAAACCCTTTTATCTAGCAAAAGCTCTTTGCGATTAGCTAATCTTTTATATAAAACAGCAATTTTGGACACTTCAGATAAAATGGCGCTAACCTTATTTAGCGAAGCAGCCGAAATTTATACGAAAATACTTAAAACTAAAGACCTACCATATACACTGCCTATTTACAAAAAACTCGCTGCAATATATGCGTCTATGGCAAAGCTACAAAACACTACCCCGCTTAACAATAAATACCTCAAAAAAAGCAGTGCATATTTATACAAAGCAGCTAAATTGGCGCCTACAAATTTCGCCGTGAAATTAAAACTAGCTCAAAGCTTAATAAAATTAGCCAAGCTAAACAAAACAGCTAAAAAATATCGTAATGCTATTGAAAAAATTTTAAAAACAATGAGCAATAATGCCGACCTTAAACCAATTTGGCTCCGAAAAGCTAAATTGTTGCAAGCAGAGTTTTATTATTCATGCAGTAAAAACTCCAAGCTAATAAAACGCATAGCTTATCTAAGCCAGTGTCACGCGATATATAATGAAAATGAACTTTGTCCAAACAAAGCAAAAGAAATGGTGCAAGAGTTAGACTTATTATATAAAAAACACTGGTTCCGTTTATTATTTGTAAAAAAGGCTAACAGAATCAAATAATCTTAGCTGACAATGCGGTAGCTAAAGATATCTTGGCACTACCTGGTTTAGCTGGTTTTTGCTGCTCTTCATGAGGCGCCCAAGCGCTTACCCAAATTATTTCAAAAGTTGCAGCAACAGCTCCATCGCTTCTGCTAAAATTTTTTGTATATATTTCCTGTGCTCTAGCCCAAAGTTTTTTAGAGATTGGCCGCTTAACGCGTTGTTGCAAGGCATTTTGCATACCCCAAAGGCGCAAATCATCTATAAGCGCATTAACGTTTTTATAATAAACTATAACCTCTTCGCTATCTACCACGGGCATAGCAAAACCTGCGACATGTAATAAATCCCCAATATCCTTTAAAGCAATAAAGGGGGCTATGCGAGCACTAGCACCGTTATGAAGCTCTAACTCAGCCTCCATAAGACTTGAACGTAATTCAAATAAACTCTTGCCTCCTAAAAAACAAGCCAAAAACAACCCATCTTTTTTTAATTTCAACAAAAGCATTTTTAGAAAATTCGGTAAATCATTTATTAATTGCATCGATAATAGTGATACAATTAAATCCACCGATGCTGGTAATTTTAAAAGATCTTCTCTTTGGGCAATAATATATTCATTCGAAGCAGCCAAAAAAGATAAATCAGTTTCGATCCGGGTTACCTGTTCAACTTTTCCTGTTGCTAATAAAGCTTCTTTAGCTAAATTATCATAGCTATGCAGATCTAGAGCAAACGGAAAATGTCTATTAACGAGACTCAACCTATATGATAAATCTTTTGCAGCTATTTGCAATAAAAAAGCCGGAGCCGGAATGGCCCTTCGCAATGCTCGTTGACGAAAAAGCTCTATTTGCTTATGATCAAATAACAAAGGTTGTTTCATATAAATACTACAAAAATAATTAATGTTTTAAAAATACAATATAATATAATACAGCTCATGGCCAGTATATTTGTAAAACAGAGTTTAGTATTCTGTACTAACATTATCTTTCCGCCCACCTGCTTTGGATGTGGCTCTAAAGTGCAAAAACACGGAGATATTTGTCAGATTTGTTATCGCGATATACATTTTATACAAGAACCTTATTGCCCCGTCTATGGTATGGGCCTGGGATTGATCAATGGCGTTGCCAAAACTACGCTCTCTATCGAAGCTTTGATGCACCCACCACCCTTTCGACGTGCTCGTGCCGTGTTTCAACATCGCGATTTGGCTAGCAGATTAATTTCACGATTAAAATATGGAGATCGCGAAGATTTAGCTCCAATTTTTGCCTATCACATGCTCAAAAAATGGCCTCAATTAATAAAAGATTGTGACATAATTGTACCTATTGCTCTGCACTATAAAAGATTCCTATCTCGCCGTTATAATCAAGCGGCACTTTTGGCAAAGCATTTAGCAAAATTAGCGCAAAAACCCTATAACCCAAATATTCTAAAGCGCCTCAAAAACACGAAACCCCAAACGAGTTTAAAAAGTAAAGCCAGGGAGCAAAACGTAAAATCTGCTTTCACATGTAGTGAAAAATATAAGCCGATTATACAAAATAAAACAGTCTTGCTAATAGACGATGTATATACAACAGGGGCCACTGTAAAGGCAGCCAGCAAAATTCTATTGCGAGCAGGAGCTAAGCATGTAGATGTACTAACTCTATCCAATGCTCATAAATATGTTTTATGAATTTTCTGCAAAGCGTGTCATCTCTGCAGAAAATTACGGTTATCTCAACACTTCTTACGCTTAAAAAGCCTAGTAGCGGCAGCCGTTACGCCGCCAGCTACCATAGCTCCTAGCACAGTAATGACTCGTTTTTTTGTACGAACCAACGACAAAGCACCAAGAGCTATAGGCATAATTAATTCCCTATTTCTGTGTATAGCAGAGGCTATTTGCATAGAATTGCGTTCTTTTGCCTGCCGATATAGAGAAGCGGCAGCAGACAATGCCGCTACAAAAGCGGCAGCCCAAACCAAGCATAAGATAAGCGCTGCATATATGGCTCCTATTTTAGCCGCTATAAGCAAATATATAGTAAGATTGCCAAACAATAATAAAAATATACAGGCAATCAAAACCACAGACCATAAAATTATATGATCTTTAACAGCTTTAACTCCACTTTGCATAGAGTCACTTGCTAAATTTCTTAACAAAGGTTTGAGTAAAGAAAACATGGCTTAACGCCTGGTCAATAAAGCTGCTACAAAACCCACGCCAGCTGCTATAGCTAAACTAGAGAGCGGTTTTCTTCTAACTTCTTCTGATAAATGATCTTGCAAGTCATAAAATCTATCTCTAGCTTCATTATAAGATTCTGCACCTTTATGCTTCGCTTCATAATAAAAATCGCTGAGCTTATCTTTTACATTTTCTGAACCATAATTTTTAATATTATCAGTAACTTCAGCAATTTCTTCACGCAATTGATTGATTTGACCCTTTATGTCATCCTTTTTCATAGCATCAATAGTTTTATCCATATGTTCACCCATCCTATTTATCCTTTAATATTTATTTATTCGTATCCATAGATTACAATAATCCACAAACAATACAGGAATAAATAGCGCAAATTGAAAGAAAACCAATATAGCAAAAATTTATTTAACCAACATCTTATACACCCGTAGAGCCAAAACCACTATCTCCGCGCTTTGTAGGGGATGCTTGCTCGCGCTCTTCAATTTTTACTTGAAAAAACGGTGCCAATACCGCTTGCGCTATACGCATACCACGCTTTATAACAAAGGGCTCTTTTCCCAAATTAATCAATAATACCTTTACCTCACCGCGGTAGTCATTATCTATAGTACCCGGGCTGTTGGGACAACTAATACCATGATTAAGCGCTAATCCAGAGCGCGGCCGTATCTGCATTTCATACCCTTCAGGCAGCTCAAAAATCAATCCTGTAGGTACCAAGCCACGCTCTCCAGCAGCAATAACCATATCCTCGTCACTTGGCACGGCTGCAGCTAAATCTAGCCCAGACGCACCGAACGTCTTATAACTCGGCAAATCCAGCCCTACACTATGAGCTAATCTAATTATCCCTAATTTTGGCATATAACCTACTCCTTATTAACTTTTTCCTATAATAATTCCAACGGCAAAAACCAAAGCACCCCCTAAGACTACTTGCGTTATAGCGCGCCGAAATGAAATTTTCATAAATTTATTTTGTATCCAAACAATAACCCATAATTCTATAAAAACTAAGATAATAGCAATAGTGGTAGCTAATTCAAAATTATTAATCAAATAAGGCATTGTATGGCCTAACCCACCTATAGTAGTCATGATGCCATTTGCCAGACCACGCTTTAATGGCGAGCCACGGCCACTTATCTTGCCATCATCATGTATTGCCTCTGTAAAGCCCATGGATATCCCAGCCCCAAGAGAGGCAGAAAGACCAACCAAAAATGTTTCTTTCGTATTATTAGTAGCAAAAGCCGCGGCAAAAATAGGGGCTAGTGTAGAAATAGAGCCATCCATCAACCCAGCTAGCCCTGGCTGAATCAAGGTTAGCAATTTTTCTTTATATTTTTGTTCTGTAGCGCAAAAATGAACAGATTTTAATTGATGATTTTTTAACAGCTTCTTTAATATAGCTTTGCGCTGTTGCGCTTGTTCAGCTAAATTATTAAAAAGTCTACGTAAATCTAAGTCTAATACGTGCCTCAAGGCCAAATTATAAAACTCTACCGATTTACGCTCTAACCAAATAAGCTTTGCAAGCTCCTTGTCAAAAACATCGCTTTGCTTCTTAATGTTAAACCATAGCCGAAAAAACAAAGCTTGTAGCGGCGTGAGGGTTTGCGGAACTAATTCATTGCCAAAGCGCTCTTTATAAGCACTTAGCAGCTGCTCTTGTGTTTGCAACTCATCTGCAATAAATTTTGTAAAAACCTGATCGAGCTCAATCGCACCAACGGAATATAATTTACTATAACGGCTAAATAAACGCGCTTTATCTTCGCTAAATATCAAAGCTACACTTAAAAGCTCCTGCTGAGAAGAAGCGGAAAAAGCATATACCCTTGCTAAAAAATAATCTTTCACGCGTAGCCTTTCTAATTCTATAACAATGTTTCTTGTTGCGTAAGCCCTAAATGATGCCAAGCCATTTGTGTCATTACACGTCCCCGCGGCGTACGCTGAATAAACCCCTGCTGCAATAGATATGGCTCTATAATGTCTTCAATAGCATCGCGAGGTTCACTCAAAGCAGCGCTTAATGTTTCTATCCCCACTGGACCGCCTCCAAAATTCATAGCCATCAAAGTTAAATAACGCTTATCTAACTGATCTAGGCCCTTACTATCAACATCTAACCGCTGCAATGCTCTATCGGCTATATCTTGAGTTATTAATTCTGCCTCCATAGCATGCGCAAAATCGCGCACGCGCCGGATCAAACGCCCTGCTATACGAGGCGTTCCTCGAGATCTATTAGCAATCTCCAAGGCCCCTTGCTTATCTATCGCTAATCCTAATAAATGAGCTGCTCTTTGAACTATTAAACAAAGCTCCTGTGGCTTATAAAAATTCAACCTGACTGGTATACCAAAGCGGTCACGTAAAGGCGTAGTCAATAATCCTAACCTAGTTGTAGCTGCAACTAGAGTAAATTTTGCTAAATCTATTTTTACAGAACGCGCGGCTGGCCCTTCGCCAATTATCAAATCTAATTGAAAATCTTCCATAGCTGGATATAAAATTTCTTCTATTGCTGGCGATAATCTATGTATCTCATCAATAAATAAAACATCGCCCTCTTCTAAATTGGTTAAAATTGCTGCCAAATCGCCAGCTTTAGCTATTACGGGACCAGAAGTAGAGCGAAAATTTACTCCCAATTCTTTTGCCATTATTTGAGCCAACGTGGTTTTACCCAACCCCGGAGGGCCCACAAATAAAACATGGTCTAAAGCTTCTGATCGTGATTTAGCAGCAGTAATAAAAACCTTCAAATTAGCCCTAGCCGCCTCCTGACCTATGAAATCATCCAAGCTTTGCGGCCGTAAACTGCCATCATTATCTTGCGGCTGCTTATGCGGCGTAAGTATCTCTGCCATTATAGGTTTATACCCCCTACGCTATCGCCAATTTTTTTAAACTTATCCGCACTATCTGAGCACATTCTGCTTCTGGCGTTAGCTCTTGTAAGGCTAAAGCGACAGCATTTGAAGCCTGTTCTTTGCTATAAGACAGATTAAGTAAAACCGAAATCGCATCGTCAGCAGCCCCCGGTTTACCGATAACACTATTAGTACCAATATTACTAACGGCATAATCTGAATAAATGGATTTTATTTTATTTTTTAATTCTAAAATTATACGCGTGGCAACTTTTTGGCCTACACCAGGCGCACGACTTAGAGCTGAGACATTGCCAGACGCCACGGCCGCAGACAACTCTGCCAATTCAGCATTCCCCAATATAGCTAAAGCAACTTTAGCCCCAACACCTGGCACATTCTGCAACAACAAGAACCACTCCAATTGCGCCTTTTGCAAAAAACCAAAAAGACGCAAAGCGTCCTCTCTAACATAAGTATGAATATAAAAACTATATGTTTTGCCCAAAGCTAGGCTGGCAATAACATTACCAGGCATGTAGATAAGATATCCAACCCCTCTAACATCCAAAATAATATTATCATTATTAACTTCATCTATAATACCAGTCAATTTTCCTAGCATTTATGTAATCGCCTGTCTTTGATATGCAACACCCGTATATTTTCTAGTTAATCTATCACAAATATATCTATTATCGCAAGGCGGCCAATCTCTTGTTGGCAACCCTAGAATGCGCGTGGCATATCGCTATAGCCAAAGCGTCCGCAGCGTCTGGAGTTTTAAACTTTGCAGCCGGAATCAACATCTTAACCATCATCTGAATTTGAGCTTTATCACCATGGCCAACGCCTATTACAGCTTTTTTAACCTTATTGGGAGCATATTCAGCTACAGCCACATTTTGCAAGGCTGGCACTAACAAAGCCACAGAACGAGCTTGCCCTAATTTTAACGTGGCAACGGCATCTTTATTAACAAAAGTTTGCTCAACCGCCGCCTCTTGAGGGCAAAACTGCTTAAATATGTCGGTAAGACCTAAAAATAACTGCTGCAAGCGTTCCGCAAGCGCTGAGCTATTATCAGAATGTAGAGTGCCACAAGCTATAAAGCTCAATTTGCTTCCGTAAACTTCAATAATACCCCACCCCATATTACGCAACCCAGGGTCTATGCCTATAATACGAATGCTTTTACCTATCAAATAATATTCAATCAAACAGCTATAATAACCGCAAGGGGCATAATATTAGGTTAATAAAAAAATCAGATTAAGTTTGCATTAAAAGCTGCGTAAAGTTTTTTCTGCTGCTGACGTACAAAATTATCATTATCTATTATACCATCAAGCGCTTTGCTTACTAAACTGTCCAAATTACGCAAGCGAGTCTCTAAGCGCAAAGAATCTAGTACCAATAACCTAAATATTTCTGGCAATTCGTCCCAGCGACCATGCTTGTAACGCTCACTAGGAGTCTGTAAACATATTTTTGTTTTTTCATCTTTGATGCGCTGCAATGACATATCTTTTTCTAGCCAAGCGCGAAACAGCAACAGCCAAGAAGCTATCTGCATCAATCTGGTACTTATAGCACCAGCCTCTCTAGTATACAGAGCCAGCTGCTCTTCGTCTAGCTCACGTAGCAAGCTTTTACCTGGCCCGTCTATATAAGCGGCGGTGCACTCTATTAGCTGCATACCACGCGCATATGTTTTTGCAAATACCGCAGCATAGGCTTGATTCTCCATCAGAATTAGCATATTATTCGCAGTAATAAATTTTTGCCGTTTCTTCTGCATGCTGGTCCCTATATCGTTATAATTAGCGCCGATGCTTCTAATAATGCTTTTAGATAACGCTTAGTTCCGTTTATTAACACATCGCCGAATATGAAAATTGCAGCTACGAAATTATTATAGCAAGAATATAAACCAAAAAAACAATTTTTTTAAATAATGGTTAATATGAAACCTAACACACAGCAGCTGTTTTTAACTTGCGAAATAACAAAGCTTGCATATCTTTTAGAGCTAGAAGAACTAGGTACAATAAAGGCGGTTATTATTTACAATGATTCACTGCAAACACAATGGCAAAAAGCATCAGCCATAAGCAAAGCACTACAAAAAAAAGGGCTATTAGTAATTTTAAAAGCAGAATTAAATATAGTAAATGCACTTGAAGCGGATGGCTTACATGTCGAAAACGATCTAGAAAAATTAAAACTAATAAAACAAACATCAAATGAACTAATTATAGGCTATGGCGCCCCGCCTAATAAGCATAATGCAATGCTAGCGGGTGAATATGGGGCTGATTACCTTTTTTTTGGCGCATTAGGACGAGATGATAAAAACCAGCCGCATCCACGTAACCTTGCCTTGTGCAGTTGGTGGAGCGAGGTAATGCAAATTCCTGCAGTAATTCAATGTGGCAAAGAAATAAATTATCTGGAAAACGCAAAAAAAACTGAAGCCGAATATATAAGCATTGATAATTTATTGTTAAATTCTTTTGATAAAAATCAAACAATCAGTTATATAGGTAAATCTTTAAAAGGGCTAAAATAATGAAAATCAATGGAAACGAAATAAAACCAGGAAACGTAATAGAGCACAATAATTCGCTGTGGGTTGCTGTAAAATGCAACTCTGTTAAACCAGGAAAAGGCGGCGCCTTTAATCAAGTCGAGTTAAAGAATCTTATTGACGGCACAAAATTAAATGAAAGATTTCGCTCTGCTGAGTCGGTAGAAAAAGTTCGGCTGGAGCAAAAAGATTTTACTTTTTTATACAAGCAGAATGAAGATTTAGTATTTATGGATACAGAAAATTACGACCAAATAGAATTAGCAGAAGATTTTGTTGGCGAAAGGGCTGCTTTTTTGCAAGATGGCATGAAAGTAACTCTAGAATTACATAATGAAAAACCTATAGGCATCTCCCTGCCAGACCACGTCACAGCCACCATTGCCGAAGCGGATCCAGTGGTAAAAGGACAAACAGCAACAGCCGCATATAAACCAGCGGTTTTAGAAAATGGCATCAGAGTTATGGTGCCACCGTTTATCTCAGCAGGAGAACGCATAATCGTAGACACCAATGAACTGCTTTATCTACGCAGAGCCGATTAATCTACAGCAATATATATTTAACTAGAAGGCACAATCATGGCTAGATCCGCAATAATGAATGTAATGGTGCAAGCAGCATTAAAAGCTGGCCGCGCATTGAGCAGAGCTTATGCCTCGTCAGCAGATATTAAAGTTAGCTTAAAAAAGCCAGGGGACTATGTTAGCACAGCCGACCGCAAAGCAGAGGATATAATTAAATCTACCCTACTTATGGCGAAACCAAACTATAGCTATTTAATGGAAGAAGGGGGAGAAATTATTGGTAGCGATAATCAACATCGTTTTATAATAGACCCTTTAGATGGCACAACAAATTTTTTACATGCTGTACCATTTTTTTGCGTATCAATTGCCTTAGAAAGCCAAGGCAAATTAGTTGCAGCAGTAATTTATAATCCTATATTAGATGAGCTATTTACTGCAGAGCGTGGGCAGGGAGCCTTCTTAAATGATAGGCGTATAAGAGTATCACATAGGCGTAACTTAGAAGATTGCCTAATATCTACAGGTATACCGCACATAGGTAAACCAGAGCATAATAATTATTTACAAGAATTAAGAGCTATAATGCCACAAAGCGCAGGCATAAGACGCACCGGAGCTGCCGCTTTAGATCTGGCTTATGTAGCATCTGCCCGCTTTGACGGATTTTGGGAGCAAGATTTGCAGCCTTGGGATATGGCGGCTGGCATATTGCTAGTAACAGAGGCTGGTGGGTTTATAAGCGATAAAACTGGCGGCGCCAATATGCTTAACCAAAACAACATTGTAGCTGGCAATGAATATACCCATAAAGCGTTATTAAACCATATAATCGCTAGCAATAAAGAATAATAAATTCATATAGTGCTTGAGAACCAATTAGTTAATATTTTTTCCTCACAGGACTTTCAAGATACGCAAACAGCTGTCGTTGCAGTTTCTGGTGGTAGCGATTCTCTAGCACTGTTATTTTTATTGCAGCTATACAACAAATTATATTTAAATAAGCGATTACATATTGTCGCCGCTAATGTTGACCACCAGCTTCGGCCTGAATCTGCAGCAGAAGCGCTATGGGTAAAAAAATTATGCCAATACCACGCCATCACCCATCATCTATTGCGTTGGACCGGAACAAAGGCGGATACAGGCATATCGACGCAAGCACGTTTAGCACGCTATAAATTACTATATGATTGTGCAAAAAATTATGAAAAGCCAATATTATTAACCGGGCACACATTAAATGATCAAATCGAAACCTTTCTTATGCGGCAACAAAGAAATAGTTGGCGCGGCCTATCTGCTATGGCTAGAAAATCGCTAATATTCAAAAAAATTTATTTACTGCGACCTTTATTAAGCTTAACAAAAGAAGAGCTAAGGAATTATCTAACATCACTGAAACAAACATGGATAGAAGACCCTACTAATTATAATACAAAGTATGAGCGCGCGCGAACAAGACAAATTATAGGACCAATTACCCCAGAGAAAAAAACAATATGGGTTAAAAAATTACAACAACAACAACTAGCTCGTGTAAGCTTAAACCAAAAAATTATCGAACTAATTATGATTATTCAACCATACTTTATTGGCGAAGTATTGCATTTTACTCAATTGCCGCCACCTTATAATAGTAAAGAGTGCAGCTTTCTCTTAAATCTGCTTACCAGTATAATGGGGGGCGCAGCCTATTTAGCACAAACGCACCAAATGGAAAAATTTGCTGAAGCTTTTACCATATCAAAGCCTGTCCTGCGTTACAATATTTGCCAAGCAATGGTTGAAAAAAAATCAAATCTTTGGCGAATATGGCGTGAATCCAGACAAATTCCAATTCTAGAGTGCAAGTCTGGTGACAACATTCTCTGGGACAAACGTTATGAAATTTATAATACTAGCGGCGATAATATTATAATAAGAGCTGCAACTCTTGATGAAATGAAAAATTTCAGCCATCCTAATAAAATAAATTTATCATATCATCAATCAAGTCTTATTATAGAAAAAGCTGGTAAAACTCATCTACCCTTTTTGACTCTACCCTTAGCGACTACAGCCCAAAGGCAAATTTGCCTACCCCCAGAATTTGAAAAAATAAAAATACAACCATATATAGCCATATATGACTGGTTAATTAGCGGCTTTGATCATGAATTATATAGAAAACTAAAAGCCATATTTAATTTTAGCCATTGCGCCTTGTAGATAAAAATATATGTTGTTATATTTAACTATGTATTCATTTACTTATATTAATGAATATCCTTTATATATGAACCTTACGTAACGAAGTGGATAGGTTATGAATCAAAATTATCGCGCCTATATGATATGGGGGTTCGTAGCCCTATCGCTAATCGCTATATTTTCATTTTATGGTGGCAATGGCCAAAAATCAGCACCTACACAATTAACCTATACCGAATTTTTAAACAAGGTGGACTCCGGCGAGATACGATCTGTGGCGATTCAAGGTTCACAGCTTACGGGCCAATCTAAAATAAATAAAAATTATAAAACTGTTGCTCCTTTTGACCCGCAATTAATTTCAAAGTTACAGCGCAAAAATGTCGATATAAAAGCTGAATTACCTAACCCAAATAGCGGCTTTCTGCTGAATTTAATAATATCTATGTTACCAGTATTATTATTGATAGGCGTGTGGATATTTTTTATGCGCCAAATGCAGGGCGCGGGCCGAGGTGGAGCAATGGGCTTTGGCAAATCAAAAGCAAGACTACTAACCCAAACAGCAGGCAAAATAACCTTTGCGGATGTAGCTGGCGTTGATGAAGCTAAGCAAGATCTAGAAGAAATCGTAGAATTTTTAAAAGACCCAAAAAAATTCCAAAAACTAGGTGGAAAAATACCTCGCGGCGTACTACTCGTAGGCCCTCCTGGCACTGGTAAAACATTATTGGCCCGCTCCGTTGCAGGAGAGGCTAATGTGCCATTTTTTACCATTTCTGGCTCCGATTTTGTTGAGATGTTCGTAGGGGTCGGCGCAAGCCGCGTTCGTGATATGTTCGAACAAGCTAAAAAAAATTCTCCATGCATAATTTTTATAGATGAGATAGATGCTGTAGGTAGGCATCGTGGTGCTGGATTAGGCGGTGGTAATGACGAGCGCGAACAAACCCTGAACCAGCTATTAGTAGAGATGGATGGCTTTCAACCAACGGAAAGCATTATACTTATTGCAGCTACCAACAGACCAGATGTTTTAGACCCAGCTTTGCTACGCCCTGGTCGTTTTGATAGACAGGTCGTTGTGCCCAATCCAGATATCAATGGACGCGAACAAATATTAAAAGTACATGTACGCAACGTGCCATTAGCGCCTAATGTTGATTTACGAGTTGTAGCTAGAGGAACACCAGGTTTTTCTGGAGCAGACTTAATGAATTTAGTTAATGAAGCAGCTTTATTAGCAGCAAGACGCAATAAACGCCTAGTGACTATGCAAGAATTTGAAAATGCTAAAGATAAAGTTATGATGGGTGCCGAGCGCCGCTCCAGCGCCATGAGCGAAGAAGAAAAAACTCTAACAGCATATCACGAAGCCGGCCATGCCATTATAGCATTAAACATGCCCGCAGCGGATCCGGTACATAAAGCAACAATAGTACCAAGGGGTAGAGCTTTAGGCATGGTGATGCAATTACCAGAAGGCGATAAATATTCTATTTCTTATCAATGGATGCTCGCCAGGCTTGCCATAATGATGGGCGGCCGTGTAGCAGAAGAGCTAAAATTTGGCAAAGACCATATAACGGCTGGCGCTTCTTCTGATATCGAACAAGCTACAAAGCTTGCACGCAACATGGTTACACGCTGGGGATTTTCGCCTAAATTAGGCAATGTGGCTTACGGCGAAAATCAAGATGAGGTGTTTCTTGGCCATTCTGTTGCGCGCCAGCATAATGTTTCAGAAGAAACCGCTAAAACTATAGATAATGAAGTAAGAAGGCTAATAGATGAAGGCTACCAAAAAGCTACAGAAATTATGCAAAAAAACGAAAAAGAGTGGAATATTTTAGCCGAAGCTTTATTAGAATATGAAACTTTAACAGGCGATGAAATCAAGGATGTAATAGCAGGTAAAAAACTGGAGCGCTTAGATACAGCGCATCGCGTTACTGCTGAAGATAAAACTTTCGTGCCACAAGTAAGCAAAAATTTTGTACAAGATGAATAACAAATATTTCGGAACAGATGGTATAAGGGGCGAAGCAAATATTCATCCCATTACTCCAGAATTAGCAATGCGCGTAGGTCTGGCCATTGGCATTATCTTTCGCGACAAAACAACCAGCAATCATACTAGCCGAGTGGTCATCGGCAAGGATACGCGCTTGTCTTGCTATATGCTAGAAAGTGCTTTAGTTTCTGGTCTAGCCGCTTCTGGCATGGATGTATTGCTATTGGGACCGATACCAACACCTGCTGTTTCTATGCTATGTCGCTCAATGCGCTCCGATATAGGGGTTATGATTTCCGCTTCACACAATCCATATTATTATAATGGTATAAAGTTGTTTGATCATGAAGGCTTAAAACTTAGCGACGCTATTGAACGAGAGATCGAAGAGCTTATAGATAGCAAAGATTTACAATCCTTGGCTTTTACCAAAAAACTAGGACGAGTTAAGCGCTTAGATGGCGATATCTACCGCTATGTAGAGTTTGCCAAGCGAACCTTAGATAAAAATATAAGATTAGATGGGTTGCGTATTGTAGTAGATTGTGCAAATGGTGCCGCATATAAGTCAGCGCCCTTAGCGCTTTGGGAGCTTGGAGCAGAAGTAATAACTATACATAACAAACCAGATGGTTTAAATATAAATTTAGATTGCGGCTCAACACATCCAGCTTCGCTTATAGAAAAATTAAAAGAAACTAGAGCCGATATAGGCATAGCGCTTGATGGCGATGGAGATCGAGTTGTAATAGTCGATGAACAAGGTAACATCGTTGATGGAGATAAAATACTTGCTATTCTAGCTAGCCATTGGCAAAAAAATAAAAAGCTTAGTACCAACTGTATTGTAGCTACTGTAATGTCTAATTTAGGGCTTGAGCGTTTTTTAAATAAGCTTAATCTTGAACTCATACGAACCAAGGTAGGGGACCGCTATGTAGCAGAGAAAATGCGAGAACTCGGTTGCAATATTGGCGGTGAACAGTCAGGCCATATTATATTCTCTGACTATGGCGCTACAGGCGATGGATTAATAGCTGCGCTACAAATTCTTGCCTGTGCCGTGCAAAACAATAAACCAATATCAGAATTGTGCAAAGAATTTGAAACAGTGCCACAAATATTAAAAAATGTTAAAGCCAATGGCGCTTCAGCTATGCAATCAGAACAAGTAAAGCAAGCTATAGAAGCTGCGAATACACATTTAGCTAAAGAGGGTAGAATTGTTGTACGGCCATCTGGCACAGAACCATTAGTTCGCATTATGGCAGAGGGCGATAATGTAGCCTTACTCAAACAATCAGTTGATAATATTGTCGAAGCAATACTGGGCGCCAAATAAATCAAACAAACTCTTCAATAAGTTTTCTAATAATGGCTATATCTGCTGGTGGCATTCGTAAATTTTGCAGCTCCAATATTTTAAAAACTTGCAATTTTTGTTGCTCTTTTGCAACTGGAACACCCTGAAATTCATGACATAAAAATATATGTAATAAAAACCCTTCATGCTCTACACTCATATAAGGAGCCGTATTGGTCTCAATATTTACCACTATATCTAATTCCTCCCAAAGCTCTCTGGCCAAAGCTTGATGAATAGTCTCGCCATGTTCAACCTTACCCCCAGGAAATTCCCACATTCCCGCATAGCGTTTACCTAATTTGCGTTGTGACAATAGCACACTATCAGAGCTATCGAATATAACAGCAGCCACTACAACTAATGGCGAATTTTTATTAAACTGCATAATAGGCTTCACTATACAAACACTCAAAGTTAAAGCCTGGCTCTATCAAACCTGCAGGGGCTTTGTACCAAACATACAAAGCTTTATCCTTCACTGCATGAGCAATCACCGCTTCCATAAAGGCCGAAGCTAAACCATCTTGGCTAGGCCAACGATCTATATAAGCAAATCCATTATCCAAAATGTAGCGAGCCCCATAGCTTCTATCAATGGTGCTAAAATAGCATACTTTACCTTTAATTTTACTTATAGATTCAAGCTCCAACCTTATTAAATCTTTAGAAATAGAAAATACTTCTGCGTATTCTTCTGGCGTTAGAGGAGATATTTCTAATAATGAATTAAAGTTTACATCCTTTGCAGAAGCAATAAAAACATTATTTTTTAATATATAATCCAAGGCACCTAAATCCAACTGCACTGCAATTTCTTTAGCAGCTAATGGAGTTATTCTAAGATAGATCTTTTGGCCTAATTTAACTTTCAATGCCTCCACACGCTGTTTAATATTCACATTGTCTGAAGCATCCAAAGGCGTAATTATTGCCACATCCTTACTACCTAAAGCTGGAAATTCAGCCTTATAGCAACCTACATGCCAAGCACGTTCATAAAAAAAACTATCCGCTGGCCAAGCACGTGCTGACAAAGCTTCTAACCTACGTATTTTAGCTAAATGTTCTATATCAACTACGGTAGTCTGCATTTATTTTCACATATTCTTCTGTAAAATCGCAAGTCCACACTATGGCACAGCCCTGCCCTAATCCTATATCTACTTTAATTTCTATCTGATAATTTTTCATATATTCTGCTACATCTTGTTCTTTATAAGATGAATCTACTACTCCACAATTAGCTATTCTGAAAGGTCCAAAAAAGATAGATAATTTATCTCTGTCAGCTTTTTCCCCTGCCTTACCTACGGCCATTACTACCCGGCCCCAATTAGCATCGTTACCCGCAATAGCAGTTTTTACCAAAGGAGAATTAGCAATTGAAAAAGCTATTTTCTTAGCAGAGCTATCACTAACCGCTCCAACGACTGTTATTTTTATTAAATGTGTAGCCCCCTCTCCATCTTTTACCACAGATAGAGCCAATTCTTGCAAGATATCCTCTAAAGCCTGATAAAAAAGCTCGGCCTCATTATCAGCCAAAGCGCGTTCAACACCAGCAGCCTGACCAGTGGCAAACAACAATATCGTATCAGATGTAGAGGTATCACTGTCCACAGTAATATTATTGAAAGTTTTATCTACCCCTTTCTTTAGCATGCTTTGCAAAATAGGAACAGATATAGAAACATCGGTAACAATAAAACATAGCATAGTAGCCATGTTAGGAGCTATCATACCAGAACCTTTTGCTATAGCATTTATATTAATCTTGTATCCATCAAGCTCCAAACTTCTGGTAGCATATTTAGGATAGGTATCAGTGGTCATTATAGCCTTTGCGGCTTTACCCCAGGCATCCTGCCCGTCTTCAAGCACGGCATTTGATAAAGCAGTTAATATAGGGGCTGGGTTTAATGCCTCCCCTATAACACCTGTAGAAGCCAAATAAACTTCTTCTGCTTTACAATTAGCTACGGTCGCTGCATGTGCGGCAACAGCTTTCGCGGCCTCTGCACCTACCGCACCCGTAAAAGCGTTAGCATTGCCAGCATTTACTACCAACGCTCTAGCTTGACCAAAAGGCAAAATTTCGCGACAATGATCAACAGGAGCTGAGGGGCACAATGATTGAGTAAAAACTCCCGCTACATTGGTGCCAGCATCAAAAACCATAAATAACAAATCATCACGATTTTTATATTTCTGCCCGCAATGCATTGTCGCTATATGTGCCCCTTTTATGAGGGGCATAATTTGCTCAGTTGGCTTCTTCATCAGCATCCTCGCTGCCATTAACAGCAGCCATATTATCAAATTTATCTAGCTCTTTCGCTATAGCATTATTAGGTATTTTTATGTCGGCCTTGCTACGCAAATCGCCTATAGATGCTTTATAACGATCAGAGGCCACTAAATTACGCATGTTTTCGCGCATATCTTCAAAAGCGGGCAATTTTTTAATACGTTTATCTTCTAATTTTATAACGTGCCAACCAAACGGGCTTTGAACAGGCATATGAGTATATTCCCCTACTTTAAGAGCAAAGGCCGCTTTTTCAAATGGTTCTACCATTTGGCCATGACTGAAATAGCCTAAATCACCGCCAACAGCGGCAGATCCATCTGTTGAACTAGCTTTTGCTATTGTCTCAAAATTTTCACCCTGCTCTAAGCGCTTAATTATAGCCTCTGCCTCTGGCTTAGTTTTAACGATAATATGTCTTGCATGCACCTCTTCTTCTTTCGGTGTAGCAGCTACTTCTTTATCATAGCGCGCTTTTAAATCTGCATCGCTGATTTTACCAATTATCTCTTGATTAATATACAATTTCTGCAAAACTTCATTACGGGCAAAAGACATCATTTGTTGATATTTATCCCCAGCGGCTAGACCCTTTTGCTCTGCCGCATGAGCTAAAGCGACCATGCTGATATAAATACGCAATGTAGCTAAACGTCGTTTATTCACTGGTAACCGCATAAGGTTTGAATCTAAATTCATAGCCATAACATCTAAATCATGCGCCGTAACAGCTTTGCCCTGTATCACAGCCATAACATCACTATCTTTTATTTCTAGCTCGCTAGCCCCTACTGGCGCTTTAGCTTGAACTGGCGCTGCCATAGTAGCTGCATTAACCCTACCTACGCCACACAGGGCAGTAGACACAAGCAAGGACACTAACAATTTATTCATTTTATAATTCAACCGCATTGATTTAGGCTCCGTAAAAACAATTTATATATCAATCTCAATATAGTTATCAATTTAACTTAAGGAAAGCTAAATTAGCAATATAGCTTATATTAAATATTTACATTTATAATGTAGATATGTAACTAGTCTAATATTATATACTATATATTAATTCAAATATAGCCGCAAAAAGAAAGAATACAAGAATGGCCAGCTTATGGAGCTTAGCACATAAATTATTCGGATCGTCTCACGATCGCCATATTAAAAATTTAATACCCAAAATTACCCAAATAAATTCTTTAGAACCCAATATTCAGGCGCTTAGTGATGAAGAGTTGCAGCGCAAAACTATTGAGTTTAAAGAAAGATTAAAAAAAGGTGAGCCTTTAGATAATTTATTATATGAAGCATTTGCCGTGGTAAGAGAAGCTGCCAAGCGTGTTTTAGGCATGCGGCCATTTGATGTTCAATTGTTAGGCGGCATTGTTCTACACCAACATAGCATAGCGCAAATGCGCACAGGGGAAGGTAAAACCCTTATGTCAACTATGCCAGTATATCTAAATGCATTGAGCGGTAAAGGCGTCCATGTAGTAACAGTTAATGACTATTTGGCTAAACGTGACTCCGAAAATATGGGCCAAATATATAAATTTCTGGGCCTAAGCACTGGCGTTATAACAAACGAAATGGAAAGTAACGCTAGGCGAGCAGCATATAGTTGTGATATTACCTATGCAACAAATAATGAACTAGGTTTTGATTATTTACGGGATAATATGGCTTATGAACTTAGCCAAATGGTACAGCGAGGACATCACTATGCTATTATTGATGAAGTAGATTCGATATTAATAGATGAAGCTCGTACACCGCTAATAATTTCTGGTCCTTTGGAAGATCGTACAGATTTTTATAATTTAATCGATACCTTTATACCTAAGCTAAGCTCTGATGATTTTGAGATAGATGAAAAACAAAAAAGTGCAGTTTTTACCGAAGCGGGTACACAAAAACTAGAACAGATGCTATTTGAAGCAGGCTATTTAAAAGGCGATAATTTGTATGACGCAGAAAACGCCAGTATAGTACACCATATTAACAATGCTCTGCGTGCACATAAATTATTTATGCGTGACAAAGACTATATGGTACGTGGCAGTGAAATAGTTATAATAGACGAATTTACTGGCCGTATGATGCCTGGTCGCCGCTATAGCGAAGGATTGCACCAAGCATTAGAGGCGAAAGAACATGTAACTATACAGCCAGAAAGCCAGACCATGGCTTCTATAACTTTTCAAAACTATTTTCGAATGTATGAAAAACTAGCTGGCATGACAGGAACAGCCACTACAGAAGCAGAAGAATTTAGCAATATCTACAATTTGGAAGTTATAGCCATACCTACAAATCTTCCTGTACAACGTATAGACGCAGATGACGAAATATACCGCACAGCAGCAGAAAAATACGAAGCAATTATAGCAGAAATAAATACGGCACGCGAGAAATCGCAACCAATTTTAGTAGGAACGACCTCCATAGAAAAATCAGAGTATTTAGCCGCCTTATTAAAGCGCAAAGGCATTAAAGACTTTCAAGTCTTAAACGCTCGCTACCATGAGCAAGAAGCTTATATTATAGCGCAAGCAGGCGTTCCTGGCAGTATAACTATCGCTACCAATATGGCCGGGCGGGGTACAGATATTCAATTGGGCGGCAACCTTGAAATGCGAATCGAGAAAGAATTAGCCAATATTCCAGAAGGTGAAGAGCGCAACGCAAAAATAACAGCATTAAAAGAAGATATATCGCAATTAAAGGCCAAAGCAATTGCTGCCGGAGGTCTATATGTTTTAGCAACCGAAAGGCACGAAAGCCGCCGAATAGACAATCAGCTACGAGGCAGATCTGGACGACAAGGCGATCCAGGAAAATCTAAATTCTTTTTATCTTTAGAAGATGATTTAATGCGTATTTTTGGCTCAGAGCGGATGCATGGCATGCTACAAAAACTTGGTCTAAAAGAGGGAGAAGCTATTACTCATCCTTGGATCAATAAGGCCTTAGAAAAAGCACAGACAAAAGTAGAAGCACGGAATTTTGAAATAAGAAAAAATCTATTAAAATATGACGATGTTATGAATGATCAAAGGAAGGTTATATTTGAACAACGTCTAGAAATTTTACAATCTGAACATTTAACCGATGTAATAGAAGAAATGCGCGAAGATGTAATGCATAGCATTACTGCTAAATATATAACTGCTGATAATTATCCTGAACAATGGGACATAGAAAATTTAGCAAAAGAGCTTAAAGAGGCTTTTAATTTAACTTTACCTTTTGCAGAATGGCAAAAAGAAGATGGAATAAACGCAAAAGAAATTGCCCACAGAATTGACAAGGCAGCACAAGCATCGCTAACCCAAAAAGAACAACATGCGGGGCCAGAAATCGTACGCTACTTTGAAAAAACTGTGCTAATAGAAACGATAGATACACTTTGGCGTCAGCATTTAGAAAATCTAGAGCATTTACGTTCGGTAGTAGGGTTCAGAGGATACGCCCAAAGAGACCCATTAAACGAGTATAAAACAGAAGCTTTTGGACTGTTTCAGCAATTACTAAGCCAATTGCGCTATGACGCTATATCAAAGCTTTTGCGCATTGATATAGCAAAGCCAACTACGCCAATTATAGATTTGTCACAGTTGAGGGCTCAGCATGCAGAATTAGGCGAGGAACTCGGACTGCTAGAATCGAATATTACTACGCTGGAAATAGGTGGAGTTACACCACAAGCTAGAATTCCCAAAGACGATACAAACTGGGGACGGGTAGGCCGAAACAGTCCTTGTCCATGTGGCAGCGGTAAAAAATATAAACACTGCCATGGAAGTTTTGCTTAAAAACTTTGAATTTTATTAAATTCAAACTGCGTTTCAGGCATTTTTACATTATAAAGTACGCCATAATTATCTATAGTATATATGGCGGTACCGCTTAGTGCGGCAGGTACTATTTTTTCTAAAACTGCGCTGCCGAAACATGCTTTTGGATCCTCAGGCAGAACACCAGCAGGGTCAAATTTTTCATTCCAGGCTACAGCTACCACCAACTTATCATCACTAGTAATCTGTTTTACACAACTTACCACAACAGTACCTTTTTCTTGGGCCAAAGCACCAAAAGAAAGAGAATTTATCAAAAGCTCATGTATAGCAAGACCAATATGCAAGGCCGCATTAGGAAAAAAATAAGGATCATCCCCAACTATAGTAAAGCGATGGCTTTCTGTACCTAAATAGGGACTTGTTTGCGATTGTATCAATTCAAAAAATCCAGCCCCACGCCAATTAGAATTAGTCACCAAATCTTGGCTATGCGAAAGAGATTGAAGACGACCTTGAAATTTTTTTAAAAATACTACCGTAGATTCACTAAATCTTGCGGTTTGCGAAGCTATGCTCTGAATAATAGCCAAGAGATTTTTTGACCTGTGGCTAACCTCCCGCAGCAAAACTTTTAAAACTTGTTCGCGCTGTCGTATTTCAGAAACATTAACACCCGTTGTAATTAGTCCAATTATATGCCCCGTATCATCTCTATGTGCATCTATTGAAAATTTATACCAAATATGTTGAGCATTATGCTCAAATCGCAATTCAGTAGTTGCGCATTCTCCAGTAGCTAAAACCTGTAATTTTTTGGTTTCCAATCGCTCTGCTAAATCAGCAGGCAAAAAATCACTGTCTCTACAATCTACACGCCACCGTGCAAGCAAAAATTCTGGTACATTTTCTGCCCAGCGATAAATTAAATCGGTTGTTTGATAAAACACGCAAATGTCTGCACCGGCTATCGCTTGCATTAAAGCACCGATACGTCTTTCATCAATATTTCTATTTTTTACCGCATGTTGTAACATAATGTTGGCTTAAGCAGCGCTAGATGCATTTTCTTGAAAAAACAATGCTTGAGAAATTAATGCCTTTACCATCTCTGGATTGAATGGCTTTGTTACCAAAAAGGTTGGCTCTGGCCTTTTTCCAGTTAATAATCTTTCTGGAAAAGCAGTTATAAAAATCACGGGCAAGTCATTTTGCTTTAAAATATCATTCACAGCATCTATACCAGAAGAATTATCTGCCAACTGGATATCTGCCAAAATCATTCCCGGCTTTTCTTTAGCATAAAGCGCATTTGCTTCATCTCTAGTACGCGCTATGCCCACAACCGTATGCCCTAAACTTTCAGTAAGCTGCTCTATGTCCATGGCGATAAGAGGCTCATCTTCAATAATCATTATTCTAGTGGCAACTTGTTCTGAGATGTCTTTTGATGCTTCACTTATTAATTTTTTCACATCACTTAATTGCAAATCTAAAATTTCAGCTATTTCTGTTTCATTAAAGCCTTCTACAGCCACCAATAAGAATGCCTGTCTTGCGCGCGGCGTTAAATAAGACAATTTAGCATTAGCCCGCTCCTCTAGACCAAATACTGGCAAAGGTTCGGCTAATTTAGGAGAAGTTTGATCAAATAGCTGACAAAATAAATGATATACGCTTATACGGTCGCTAGAAGTTTCAGGAAATATACTAACATCAGCAATCAAAGCTTCTAGCATGGCAGCAACATAGGCGTCACCAGAATTTTGCGAGCCTGTTACAGCGCGTGCAAAGCGCCTGAGATATGGTAAATGCGGTGCGATACGCGTGGACAAAGACATGTTTTACCTCGTAATATAAATAGCTCTATTGATGGCTATCTATATGGTGAAGATAAAAAAGAAAACAAGCCCTTTGCATTTTAAGCGCAATTTACTATTTATTGCTGTATAATAATATTATGTCATGGCTGGAACTTTTAAACCCACAGTTAATTAACCAACCACTGACCAAGTGGCATAATTTAAAAAGCGCATAATGCGGGGGCAAGTAAATGGATACAAAAAAATCCACGGCAGAAAAATCAATGAAAGAGCTTATCGGGCCACATAGCGAAATTACAGCTAAATTGCGCCAATTATATGGCTCTATACAAGAAGAGCCATTACCAACAAATCTGCTAACGCTTCTAGAGCAATTAGATGAGGCAGAGGAAAACGCACAGCAAAATGCCAAGCAATTATAATTTTTTAACCTATGGGATAGTCCTTTGGAATCGCAAACAGAACAAATGCATTATAAAAAAGAGTTTAAAAAAGAGCTCCTAAAAAGCCTGCCAAGCCTACGCGCCTTTGCCGTTTCTTTAGTACGCTGGCCAGACAAGGCAGATGATTTAGTACAAGACACTATTATGAAAGCCTGGGCCAAACAAGATAGCTTTAAAATGGGTACCAATATGAAAGCTTGGCTATTTACCATATTGCGCAACGAATTTTACAGTCAAATGCGGCGCAAAGGCAGAGAGGTACAAGATAGTGACAACACGCTTTCAAATAATATGGCCATACATCCAGCGCAATATGGCTCACTAGATTTACAGGATTTTAAAAAAGCTCTAGATATGCTGCCGCCAGACCAAAGGGAAGCTATAATATTAATCGGGGCTTCCGGCTTTTCTTATGAGGACGCGGCAAGAATTTGCGATTGCGCTGTTGGTACTATAAAAAGTAGGGTAAGCAGAGCTCGAGTGCGCTTACAAGAAATCTTAAAAATCAATGGCGAGTCTGATTACGGGCCAGATAATTATTCCGCTAATATTACTATGCGTTCTTTTAATTAATAAAATTCTTTTTCTACTATTGTTATTTCGCTTAGCTGCCCAAAATTATAATTATGGTATAGTCTGTATACGCGTTTAAATGGCCCATCAATCTAGATGCGCCATCAATTGTAGCTTATGTAATAGCGTTGTTAATCATAAAAACATATATGTTAAACCGGCTGTGACCCATTAGGCTAGTAGATGAGCGCTTTAAATTATAATAGACTTAAGCATCAAGCTTGGCGGCCAGCGCGCCTACTTTTTGCTCTTTCTATTATCCTTACACTGTGTGCCGCAATAGCGATAGCAACATTATATAAATATATAAATGAAGAGCTCAGCTACGTTTCTTCTACATTATACCTACAAAAAAACTATGGAGACGTATTTGCTAAGCTTCTAAAACTACAAAGCGATCAACAATATTTTGTTAAAAGCAAAGATAGCCAAACTTATCAAAGCTTTAACCAAACCTATAATGAACTAAGCGCAATCTTACAAAATATCAGCGCTATAAGCTTTTACGCCCCACAATTACGTCCTTGTATCAGCGAATTTGTACGGGCTATAAGTACACAAGCTACCGCTGTAAAAGAAAATATGGATATAGCGCAAAAACTACAATTTAATAATCCTGTAGATTTTAGCAATTATGATTTAAATTTTTCACGTATTATTAATGCATTTGTTCAAAAAGAAAATGCTGTACTGGACAAGCACCAAGAAACAATTAATCACATAAAAAACCTATTTATAATTTCAATGTTAATCTTTATGTTAGGCTTAGCAATATCTAGCATTATCGCTATTCAACATTTTTATAAAGATATTAAACAATTAAATGCTAAGCAAAAGCGATTAAATGATGAAAATTTAGAGCTAGAGTCGAATATACGCCAACGCACTAGTGAGCTAGAAAGCGCTCGCTTACATGCTGAAAAAGAACGACAAAGGGTAGAATTATTACTACAAGATACTAGCCACCGCATAGGTAACTCTCTTGCCACCGTAGCTTCGCTCTTGGGAATGCAAGCCAATAGAAGTAAGAATGAAGAAGTTTCAAATGCGCTGATAAGCGCTCGTGATCGAATTCAAACCATAGCCGCAGCCCATCGACGCTTGCGCCTAGGTAGCGACATGGAAACTACAAAGGTAAATGAATTTTTACAAGCCGTTATCCATGATATAGAATTTTCTATGCCAGCAGATGTAAAAGAAAGAGTACATATAGTAACTCAATTACACCAGTGTTGGTTTTCATCGCGCGATGCCACTACATTAGGCATTGTTATGGGAGAGTTATTAACAAATGCTATAAAACATGCCTTTCCCGTACCTAAAACTGGCGAAATTAATGTATTTTTAGGAAAAAAACATGACAAATTATGTTTAATTATTGAAGATAATGGTATTGGAGTAAAAACTAATAAATCTACCACCAGTGCCGAAGAAAAAATGCATCCAGGGCTCGGCCAATTGGTAGCAAAACAATTATGTATGCAATTTAACTGCGAACCCGTATACGAAGAGTTACCAAATAGCGGTACCAAAGTTACTATAGATTTAAGCAAAGTCGAATCCAAAGAAGAAGGTTAGAGCTTAGCTCAATTTTTTGGCAACAATCATATAGTTTATGGACATATCTTTTGACAAATCCCAACTATCATGCAACGGGTTATAAACAATACCAGTCTGTCCTACTAAATCAAACTTATCTTTATGAAAATAAGCCTTTAACTCATCTGGTGTAATAAATTTATTAAAATCATGCGTGCCTTTAGGTAGCCAACGCAAAATATATTCCGCAGCTATAATAGCAAAAGCCCATGCTTTAAAGCTTCTATTTAAAGTAGCTACAAAAACCACCCCTCCAGGCTTAACCGTTTTGCAGCAACATAACATAAAATTTGCTAAATTATCGACATGCTCAACCACTTCCATATTCAGAACTACATCAAACTCTGCCCCACCTTCGCTTAATTCTTCTAAACTCATAGCTCGATAATCTATGACAAGCCCCATCTTTTCCGCATGTAAACTAGCAACATTAATATTTTTTTCAGCCGCATCTATTCCAACAACGCTAGCTCCAAGCCTAGCAAGGGGCTCACACAACAACCCGCCGCCACAGCCAATATCTAAAATTTTAACCCCTTGCAATGGCAATTCAGAACTAAGCGAAACTCCCTTGTGCTGAGCTACCATTTCTAAAATGTAGCTGATTCTAGTTGGATTAAATTTATGCAAAGGGCGAAATTTCCCCTTCGGGTCCCACCATTGCTCCGCCAAGCGCGAAAATTTTTCTATCTCGCTACCATTAATAGAGGTGGAAGTAAAATTTTTATAAAATTTAGGCATCTTTATTATATTCTAAGAATTATTATTCAATAATATATTATTTTTCTTTAAATTGAAATAAATATTCTGTATTTATACTCTCTTGATTCCTTTTAATAACCGATTGGCATAAGGCAAAACACTCTAATGGCACGTATTGTAATGAAATTTGGGGGCACATCTGTTGCTGATGTAAAACATATACGTAATGTAGCCCAACATATAAAACGCGAAGTGCTGGCTGGCAACGAAATAGTCGTAGTCGTTTCTGCTATGGCTGGTAAAACCAATGAATTATTGGCCTTAGCTCGCGAAGCTTCAGGCAATGTCAAAAAAGCTCTATCGGACAACGCTGAAAAGATGATAGATAGAGAATATGACGTTATACTTTCATCTGGCGAACAAATAACTATAGGACTATTATCGCTTGTTTTGCAAAATATGGGTATCGCAGCCCATTCATGGCTGGGCTGGCAAATACCAATACAGACCGATAACAATTATAGAACAGCCCGTATAAAAGCCATAAATGGAGCCGCCATAATCGCAGAGTTAGAAAAGAAACGGGTCGCCATAGTAGCGGGCTTTCAAGGGCTGAGTCCAGATAACAATATAACCACCCTGGGACGCGGAGGGTCTGACACAAGCGCCGTTGCTATAGCCGCCGCAATTAAGGCAGATCGCTGTGATATATATACCGACGTGGATGGAGTCTATACTACAGATCCACGTATAGAAAAAAAAGCAGTGCCATTAACAAAAATATCGTTTGAAGAAATGCTGGAAATGTCCTCGCTCGGTGCTAAGGTTCTGCAAGTGCGCTCTGTTGAGCTTGCAATGATTCATAAAGTGCGTACTTTCGTACGTTCAAGTTTTACTAAGCCAGATGCAAAGGAATTATTAAATGATAATATTAGCAAGGGAACTCTTATCTGTGATGAGGATGAAATAGTGGAACAACAGATCGTTACAGGCATAACTTTTGTTAAGGATGAGGCAAAAATCACGCTATGGGATATTGCAGATAGGCCAGGCATTTCGGCAGCGATTTTTGGTGCATTAGCGAAGCAATCTACTAATGTAGATATGATAATTCAAAATATTTCCAAAGACGGCTCCACCACCGATATGACATTTACTGTACCATCTGAAGATTTAAATAAAGCAGTGCAGGTTTTACAGAACAAACAAGCGGAAATCGGCTATTCTACTATGCAATATTCTGATGATCTTACCAAAATTTCAATTATAGGCATTGGCATGAGATCGCATGCGGGGGTTGCAGCTACCGCTTTTGAAGCTTTAGCCGAAAAAGCTATTAACATCAAAGCCATAACCACTTCTGAAATAAAGATCTCTATTTTAATAGATTCCGTATATACAGAACTTGCGGTACGTACATTGCATCAAGTATATAATTTAGCTAAAGAAGCAAACTAAACTATATAGATAGGACAAGCTATGGTAAAGCTGCCGCAAGAGCGCATGGAGCAGTTAGAAAAACGATTTTTGCTAATCGAAAATAAAATGGCAAATAATCCCAGCAGCGAAGAATATGTTAAGCTCGCTGCCGAATATGCTGAGCTAGAAACTATTGTTAGTAAAATAAAAGAATTAACTAACGCTAAAACCGAGCTAGATAATATGCAGCAAATGTTAAATGACACCAGCTTGGACCCGGAGTTACGTCAATTAGCGAAAGAAGAAAAACCACAGTTAGAACAACAAATAACGCAGTTAGAGCAAGATTTGCAGCTGCTATTATTACCTAAAGATATAGCAGACGACAAAAGCGCTATCTTAGAAATAAGAGCTGGCACGGGCGGCAGCGAAGCGGCCTTGTTTTGTAGTGAACTATTTCGTATGTATGAGCGCTATGCCAGTGCAAATGGCTGGAAAGTTGAACTAATTTCCAGTAGTGAGGGTGAAATCGGCGGATATAAGGAAATCATAGCGGCAATAGAGGGTAAAGGGGTATTCGCAAAATTAAAGTTTGAATCTGGTGTACACAGAGTACAACGCATTCCACAAACAGAGACTAATGGCCGAGTGCATACCTCTGCCGCCACAGTGGCTGTATTACCAGAAGCAGAAGATATTGATATAGAAATAAAACCAGAAGATATTCGTATAGACACCATGCGTGCTTCTGGATCGGGCGGGCAGCATGTTAATACCACAGACTCAGCCGTACGCATTACCCATTTACCAACAGGGCTTATGGTGGTACAGGCAGAAAAATCTCAGCACCAAAACCGCGCACGTGCCATGCAGGTTCTAAAAACAAGGCTATATGATATAGAGCGTCAAAAGGCCGAAGCAGAACGTTCTGCATCACGCAAGAATCAAGTAGGATCTGGCGACCGCTCGCAACGCATTAGAACCTATAATTTTCCGCAAGGCCGGGTAACAGATCATCGTATTAATTTAACACTTTATAAATTAGACCGTATTATGGAAGGTGATATAGCAGAGCTAATAGATTCTCTGATTGCTGATAATCAAACCAAGCTGCTTAGCGCCATGGATAATAACAGTTGATGACAAGCTCATGCCGCAGCTTAAAGCAGACACAAAAGCACATAAAAGAATTATTAAAAAACGCTGGAATAAGAGAATATAAACAAGAAGTTTTTATCCTCTTAGAGCATTATTGCAATAAAACCAACCTCGATTTTATTATAAACCCCGAAGCAATTATCGATATTGCTCAACTTAAAAAGCTAAACTTAGCCGTGCAGCGCCGTATAAAAGGCGAGCCTCTATACCGCATAATAGGCCATCGAGATTTTTATGGCCTAACTTTACACTTAAGTAAAGATACTCTTGAGCCACGTTTTGACACTGAATGTGTAGTTGAATTAGCTTGCAAACATATAAAACAAAAATACCATACACAAGATAGTATATATTTTTTAGATATAGGGATAGGTAGCGGCGCTATAAGCTTATCGCTTTTGCAATCCTTTTTAAATAAAAAGCTATACGGGCTGGGTGTCGATATTTCTTATAATTGTTTAAAAACTGCACAAAAAAATCGTAACGCATACGGATTTAATAAAGTCTTACAACTAAAGCAAAGCAATTGGTTCAGCCGCGTGAAAGGTAAATTTGATCTAATAATTTCTAACCCCCCATACATAGCAAGCGCAGAAATAGCAACGTTAGACAACATAGTAAAACATTATGATCCAATACGCGCGCTTAATGGCGGTAAGGACGGCCTAAAATTCTATAGACTTTTGGCAAAACAAAGCAAAAATTACCTTAATCCCAATGGCATAATAATAGTAGAAATAGGCGCCAACCAAAAACGCGAAGTAACGGCTTTGTTTACAGAAAATCAATATCAACTGATAGATGAATGCCAAGATTATAACAATATCGACAGGGGTTTGGTTTTCGCTTAATGTTCAAAAGGGCATTTTACCATTATAGTATCTTCACGCTCTGGGCTGGTAGATAATAATGCCACTGGTGCGCCAATCAAATCTTCTATAAAGCGTATATATTTAACAGCTTTAGCTGGCAAATCACGCCAATTACGTGCGCCTTGTGTTGAACAATCCCAGCCCTCAAAACTTTCATAAATAGCTTTCACTCGCTGTTGCATAGCCATGGAGCTAGGCAAATAATCTATTCTTTTCCCGTCTAGCTCGTAGCCTATACATATTTTGATTTCTTTTAATCCGTCTAGCACATCCAATTTTGTTAACGCAATACCGTTAATACCGTTAATAGTTACCATCTGACGCACCAATACTGCGTCAAACCAGCCGCAGCGCCGCTTACGTCCGGTCACCACACCAAATTCATGCCCTTTAGTGCCTAAAAATTCACCTATTTCATTTGTTTGTTCAGTTGGAAAGGGCCCCTCTCCAACGCGAGTAGTATAAGCTTTTACTATACCCAAAACATATTGTATAGCCTGCAAGCGAAGTCCACTGCCTGTAGACGCCTGGGCCGCAATGGTATTTGAAGAGGTTACAAAAGGATAAGTGCCAAAATCATTATCTAACAAAGCGCCTTGCGCACCCTCAAATAATATACGAGCTCCACTCCTAGCTTTTTGATCTAATAAAAACCAAGTATTGTCAATAAATGGCAGCATGACATCCGCAATTCTCAATAATTCTTCATAAAGAGCCTGTGGTTGAATCTCTGCTAAACCCAACCCTCTACGCAAAGCATTATGATGCGTAAGTAAACGCTCAACTTTAGGCATTAATGCATCTTTTTCTGCTAAATCAATAACCCTTATCGCCCGACGCCCCACCTTATCCTCATAAGCTGGGCCTATACCACGCTTAGTAGTACCTATTTTTAACCCGCTACTTGCCTCTTCACGGAAAGCGTCTAGCTCTCTATGCAAAGATAAAATCAAAATGGCATTTTCAGCAATACGTAAATTTTCAGGTTTTACAACAATATTCTGAGTTTTTAATTTCTCGATCTCTGCCATAAAATGATATGGATCTATAACCACTCCATTACCTATAACCGCCAATTTGCCGCGCACAACCCCAGAAGGCAATAGAGATAATTTGTAGCTAACACCATCAATAACCAGCGTATGACCCGCATTATGCCCCCCCTGATAGCGTACTACCACATCAGCACGCTGCGAAAGCCAGTCTACTATTTTTCCCTTGCCTTCATCGCCCCATTGTGCGCCAACCACCACCACATTAGCCATATCAGCCTCCACCACATAAAGTTATAATATTAACCATATATAATTTTTAAGCAAAATTATAGTTTAAATTATGTTTTGCCTCAAAAAAAGTAAAATCCAACCATTCACAAAGAGCGCGTAAATCATCTGCCTCTATAGATGCGCCTGTCCATATACGAAAGCCTAGAGGGGCCTCCCTATGATTCCTAATATCATAGGCAATATTCAAACATGCCAAGCGATTTAACATATTTTCTATAAACTCCCTTTGCCCCTCTATAGTTAATCGCGTTATATCCGGATCGATTATACGCAAACATTGTGCAGTTTTAGCTCTTAGCGCCTCTTCTTTTACTATATAATCAAGCCAAGTACTAGCTTTTACGTAATCCGCAACGATCTTAGCATTATCTAACGTTTTTGCTATCAACGCAGGCACACCACCAGTAGCTTTTACCCAAAGCAAGCTATCTAAATAATCTTCAATACACAGCATAGATGGGGTATTAATAACTCGCCCTTGAAAAAGCTCGTAATCTATGCACTTATCCTTTTTCAAACGTAAAATTTTAGGTATAGGCCAAGACGGCGAGTAAGATTCTAAGCGCTGTAAAGCCTTAGGGCTTAAAATAATTATGCCCTGATTTGCTTCAGCGCCTAGCGTTTTTTGACAGGAAAAGGTAACTACATCCAAGCGCGAAAAATCTAACTCTTGAGAAAATGCTGCCGCACTGGCGTCACAAATAACTAATCCTTGCCTTTCTATGGGAATGAAATCTATCTTAGGCAAACTCATGCCTATAGTAGTGCCATTTAACACAAATACAAAATCTTTTCTAAAATCTATACCGCTAAGCTGCGCAAACAATTTATTGTCAGCGAATATAGTCTGTACATCTACTAATTTAAGCTCTACGGTAATATCATGCAGCCATTCTTTTGCAAAATATTCATAAAGCAGGATAACCACTGGATTTGGGCCCAACAAATTCCATAAAGCCATTTCCATCGCACCCGTGTCTGATGCTGGAACCAGGGCAAGCTTATAGTCATCTGGAACTTTTAATAATTCTCGAGTTAATTTTATAGCCTGACGTAATTTTGCTTGGCTAAACTCAGAACGATGCGATCTTTCAATTGCGGCATTAGCTAAAGATAATAAAGACCAATTTGCATGTTTTTTACAAGGACCAGAAGAAAAATGCGGGGAAGATGGTCGTAATTTGGGCATGGTAATCATTCTACAGCTCTCAAAAATAAAATAAGCAATCGAACATAATATATAAGAAAAGAAAAATATTAATAGTTTTTTCGTTTTACTACTAGACTAGTTAACACGAATGTTGTAAATCATATTATTAAATATGCCCAGATAGCTCAGGTGGTAGAGCAGCGGACTGAAAATCCGCGTGTCCGTGGTTCGAGTCCGCGTCTGGGCACCACTTGTTATTATTCCATGCTACGATTTACCTGGCGATCTGTATTCCGAATTTGCCCACTGCCTTTTAGCTTATTGGTAGGACAGCTATAATATGGCCGACTTTAAAGTATTACTAAAAAAAACTATAGAAAAACGCGAGCAAACTACACCAAGTTTTCGCCGAAGAGTGTATAGGGAAGCCAAAGAAAATCTGCGAAAAATTTTAACCTCCTATGATTGCGCTCCAGAAGAAATTGAAGAGCAAATACATGAGCTTGAAAAGGCAGCTATAGAAATTGAAGCAGAATTTTCTGCGCAACAAAAAGCTTCTATCATAAGCTTAAAAAACAATACTAACAAAAAAGTTAATCTAACAAATTTAAACCTTTCTACGATTTCCGCGCGTGAAGAAAAAACTAGAACCCTCGCCACACCGAATCCGCATAAAGAAAAAATCTTTAAAATCTTTACCCTAGCGCAAAATCGCTCCAAAATGCAATCTGCTGCAAAACTCAGAAAGGTAATAACCTACTCTTCTATCGCTGCTATTTTATTTATTTTGCTAAGCTTATATAGCGGATGGCGCTTTTTTGCCCATAGCAATCGTCCAACCATAAAAAAAACCCCCATTAATACTGAAATGACAAAAAGCTCTGCTGTGAAAAAGTTTGAAGGAAGACTTACAACAAGCTCAAAGACTATATCAGCTACCCCCTCTACACAACCAATTATACCCACAAATTATGACGTGGCCAATTATTTAGATAAAGCTACCAATAAAGAACAGCCAGCGCACTTATCTTGGGATCTTATTACAAGACCTAGCACTCTAGGTGACGATTCCGTAATAATCGCACGTATAGATGCAAATGAAGGAAATACACAATTAAGATTTAGTTTAAAACATAACAAAGATAGCGCATACAATGGCACCTATTCTATAGAAGTAATTTATAATGACGCAGAGCATATGGCAGATAAAGCGGAGCTCACATTGCTAAATAAAAATAATCAACCAGATATGCAATTGCAAAATCTAAATTACTATCATCCGCAGCCGCATAAATTTGTCTATAGTTTTGGTAATAACGCAACAAAACAGCCAAATAATTTACAGCGATTATTGCAAGCAACTGGATTTAAGCTACAATTTAGCTATAAAGATAAAGTTGAAGCAGATATTAGCTTTACTAAACTTAAAAACGGCCAAGAGCTTTTTGATAATATAGTAAAAAAATGGGATTAAACGCCTGAATGCTCGCGCATAAAATTTTGTACTTTTTCGAAAGCACGCACTTCTATTTGCCGCACCCTTTCGCGACTAACACCAAAATCAAGCGCTAGCTCTTCTAGCGTAGTAGTTTTTTCATTTAACCTTCTAGCGCGAAAAATATCTGCCTCGCGCTGTGTTAACTGCTCAATAGCCTTATTCAACATTTTGTGTTGATAGGCTTTTTCATTTTCGTCAATTAATATTTCTTCTTGATTTTGCTTGTCGTCTACTAGCCAATCTTGCCATTGTAGACTTTCGCCCTCGCCCGATTTTACAGTAGCATTTAAAGAGCTATCACCGCCTAAACGCTGATTCATTGATACTACTTCCTGTTCGGAAACATTAAGATTATTAGCTATAAGTTTTATTTGCTCTTCATTTAATCCTTGATCGTCAAAAGCAGAAATTTTATTTTTAATCTTGCGCAGATTAAAAAACAATTTTTTCTGATTCGTCGTGGTGCCTAATTTAACTAAGCTCCACGAACGCAATACATATTCTTGAATAGCAGCTTTTATCCACCACATCGCATAGGTGGCTAAGCGAAACCCTTTATCTGGCTCAAACTTTTTAACAGCCTGCATCAATCCTATATTACCTTCTGAAATCACCTCACCTATAGGTAGCCCGTAACCACGAAACCCCATAGCAATCTTTGCAACCAAACGCAAATGGCTAGAGACTAATTTATGGGCCGCTTCTAAATCGCTATGCTCTTGATAGCGCTTAGCTAGCATATACTCCTCATCTGCTGCTAAAACAGGAAACTTATTTATCTGCGCTAGATAACGTGCTAGCGAATTATCGCCCACATTTACTAAAGAAGCTGCGGTCCTTACTTTCAAGATTTTAACCCTCTTATCGCCTTTTTATCTAATAATTATACTAACATAATTTGCTTAACTATAGCGTTAATTATAATTAATTTTTCGCATAACTGCACTATTATGTAATTGATCTAATAAACTAGCCATATCTGCTGGCAATTTTGCTATAAAATTCATTAATTTTTCGCTTCTAGGATGTATAAATTGTAAGTATTCTGCATGCAAAGCTTGCCTGTGCAGAAAAGACTCTAGTTCAAATGGTAACTTAAGCGCTTTTGTTTTAAACCCGCTGCCATATACCGTATCGCCTAATAAAGGGCAATTAATATGCGCCAAATGCACTCTTATCTGATGGGTACGGCCAGTTTCTAAGCTGCACTCTACTATACTTACCAAAGGCTCATTATTTTCTATACTGCAAAAGCTAGCGAGTAATTTATAATGCGTCACGGCATGTTTAGCGCCGCTACTATTGGCTTGCACAACGGCGCGCTTGGTTCTATCTTTAGTTGATCTAGCCAGATAAGTATTTATAATGCCTATGCGCTCTTGTGGCGCTCCCCAAATTATAGCCACATATCTGCGCTGTAAGTAGCCCTGCCGACCGTGATCTAAAAATTGCTCGCTTAAATGCCTGTGCGCCATATCATCTTTAGCCGCTATCATTACACCACTAGTATTTTTATCTAACCGATGCACTATACCCGGTCGCTTTACACCACCAATTCCCGATAGGCTGTCTGCACAATGATGCAATAAAGCGTTTACCAAAGTACTATCATAATTGCCAGCGCCAGGGTGTACAACTAACCCGGCTGGTTTATTTATCAGTATAACGTCCTCATCTTCATATAATATATCTAAAGAAATGTTTTGAGCCACGGGTTGAGCTGCAATTGGCTCTGGCACCACGATTTTGATAAGCTCTTGCCCTTGCAGCTTACGCTTTGCGCTTGTAGCGCAAATATCATCTAAATAAACGTTACCATTTTTTATAAGAGTTTGTAATTGTGAGCGCGAGAAATCGCCCTGCAGCGCATCAGCTAGCCATTGATCTAGTCTTTTGCCTATAGCTGCTTCATCTGTATGTAACTGTAACAATATTTACCCTTTTATTTACTATTTTGACTTATCTTAAAATCGATTTAAATAAGCTTTGCAAAGAATTTTGGCTATGCAAGATCCAACTATAGAAAATATACGCAAACGTCTTACCCGACTCATGTTAGTATCTATAATTATCACATTAACGTTATTAGCTAGCGTAGTTATTACTCTAATATATAAATTAAACCATTTAGACAATCATTATATAAGTCAACAAACTATAGAATTACCAGCGGGAGCAAAAATAATTAGCCAAAGCTTAACTCAACAAACTATAGCCTTACACCTTAAGCTTAGGCAAAATAAAGAAGCTATATTATTATACGATTATAAAAAAGCTCGCATTCTTAGCGAATTATTGGTACATATGACGCCTTAAATTGTAGCTTAACCAGCCGCGCATAGGCACCATTTTTTTCCAATAATTCTTTGTGATTACCATATTCTATTATCTGCCCCTTATCCAATACAAAAATTTGCTCCGCATTTAAAACCGTAGCAAGCCTGTGCGCTATAATTAAAACCGTTTTATGCTTGCTGAGCCTTTCTAAAGCTTCTTGAACATAGGCCTCGCTATTAGCATCTAAAGCAGAGGTCGCTTCATCCAATAGCAAAATAGGGGCGTCCTTTAAAAAAGCTCTGCTCAAGGCAATACGCTGTTTTTGCCCGCCAGAAAGCATCAGGCCCCGCTCACCCACTACAGTATCAAATCCTTTTGGCAAATCAGCAATAAACTCATATGCCTTGGCTTTACGCGCAGCAGCCTCGATGTCCAACCAAGTCGCCTCTGCCTTTCCCATTGCGATATTTTCATAGATAGTTCCGTCAAATATTGCATTATCTTGACTGACATAGGCTATATTTTTACGCAAAAACTGCACTGGTAAGTTTTTTATATCTACACCGTCCAACAAAATTTTACCTTGTTGTATGCCATAAAAACGTAATAATAACGAAAATATAGTAGTTTTACCAGCCCCAGTTTTACCTACAAAAGCTACTCTTTGGCCAGCTTTTATAGCTAAAGATAAATTATCTAAAACCAAATGATCCGGCCTAGCACTATAAGAAAAAGCTACGTTTTGAAAATTTATATCCCCCCTAGCAGTTAGAGTAGAAGAATCATTAGCTATAGCTAAATCTTGTTGTTTTTCTTCTTTTGATAATTCATATAACCGCTCTAAAGCACCTAAAGCTTGCATTAATTGTGAGCCCACTTCGGCCAATTGACCAAAAGAGCTTGCCGAAAAAAGAGCGTATAAAATAAATTGCCCTAACTGACCAACACTCAAGCGATGCGTCAAAACATCCATAAAGCCTAAATATAAAGTTGCTATAACGCTCGCAAATACAAAAAAAATTGCTCCGCCAGTAAGCAAAGCTCGGAGCCAAACAGAGGACAAAGCAGCCTGAAAAGCAGACTCAAGCAAAGCAATAAATTTATTATATAATAAAGTTTCATTAGTATAGCTATTTATGGTTTTGATATTAGCAATAGCTTCTGCAGCCAAAGAATTTGCTGCTGCTAAATCATCTTGCGCCAAGCGTGCCTTCACTCTTACCTTACGAGCCAACAAAATAATTGGTACTAAAATAATTGGTACAATCGACAATTCTAATAGCGACAAGCGATAGCTAGTTATAAACATCATAACAAAACCACCAATTGCCATAAGAAAATTGCGTAAAGCAATAGAAGAAACAGAAGCTATGGCATCTTTTACTTGTGTCGCGTCTGCTGAAAGACGAGAAACAATTTCCCCAGAGCTAGCCGAGTCAAAAAAGCTCATCGGCAAAGTTAAAATATGCCCAAAAATATCACTGCGCATAGAATTTACAATATTTTCGCCCAATATAGAAACACAAAAATAACGCAACGCCGAGGCTACTGCCAATAGCAAAGCTAAGAGTAATAAAAATGAAAAATGAAAAGCTATGTCTTTAAAGCCATAATCAAGCATATTACGAACAACTATAGGCAATATAAGCATAATTACAGCAGCCATTATAATAGAGCCAAGCGCTCCGGCAAGCAATAATTTGTAGCGCCATAAATAAGTCAGCAAAAATGCAAATGGGGATTTAGCTGCAATTTTTTGCGAAACCCGCTGCATACAGATTTAAATCCTTGTATATTACCAATTTTTCTATATAATATCTTTTAAATACTAATTTATGAGGGATATTGCAACATGAAAGCTAATATACATCCAGATTACCACTCGATTAAAGTTGTAATGACCGATGGTACTGAATATTTTACTAAATCTACGTGGGGCAAAGAAGGCGACACTTTAAACCTAGACATTGATTCTAAAACTCATCCAGCCTGGACAGGAAACATGCAATCTTTAACGGAACGTGGCGGGCAGGTTTCTAAGTTTAAAAATAAATTTGGTAATCTCGGCATATAAATTTTACTTATAGAGAATAGGACTCCGCTAAAAGCCTATTCTCTATGCTTCTGAGAGTTTTTTTAACAGCTCATCACTAATTTCAAAATTTGCGTAAACATTTTGCACATCATCGTCTTCCTCTAAAACCGTAATCAAGCGCAATACCGAGCGAGCCTTGTCCTCATCCAATGCAACGCTGTTCAAAGGTTTCCAAACGGTTTTTATAGAATCAGCTTCTTTTAGCTTACCTTCCAAGACCTTGGATACTTCCCCCAAATCTTCAAAAGCGCAAACTATAGTATATACACCGTCTTCCAAAGTTACATCCTGAGCACCAGCAATAATCACTGCCTCCATTACATCATCTATATCCCCAACAAAAGATGGGTATATAATCTCGCCAACACGATTGAACATAAAGCTAACAGACCCAGTTTCGCCCAACGCCCCACCAGCTTTGGTGAAGGCTGCACGTATATTAGAAGCAGTTCTATTACGATTATCTGTAAGCGCTTCTACAATAAAGGCAACCCCGCCAGGGCCATAGCCTTCGTAACGCACTTCGTCATAATTCTCTGACTCATTGCCCGAAGCTTTTTTTATAGCCCGCTCAATATTATCCTTAGGCATAGATTGCACTTTAGCATTTTGAATAGCTAAGCGCAGCCTGGCGTTCATATTAGGATCTGGAGCGCCCATTTTAGCCGCAACAGTAATTTCGCGTGCTAATTTAGAAAAAATCTTAGATCGTATAGCATCTTGTCTGCCTTTACGATGCATAATATTTTTAAACTGTGAATGACCAGCCATAATCTACATTATCTCCCCGAATATCTTTAAAGTTATAAAATATTTTATAAAATTTTACAACTCTATTCTTCCCAAATTAGCGGCCTAGATTCTTGTAAATGGGCCCCTATCCTTATAGGCGCTACATATTTAGCTAAGCCTGTATTATCACAAATTTCAACACATAAACCGCTTAAAGTGGCTGGACCTTTAGCCGCCTCATACCGCTTCCTTACTATCTTACCAACAAATCTATTTATTGGCTCTTCTTTTTCCATACCCAGAGACGAATCATAATCACCACACATACCAGCGTCTGTTATATAAGCTGTACCATATTTTAAAATTTGCGCGTCTGCGGTTGGTATATGCGTATGCGTGCCCACAACAACGCTAACCCGGCCATCTAAAAAATGCGCAAAACATTGCTTTTCACTAGTAGCTTCTGCATGGAAATCAAATATTATAGCGTCCACCTCCTCGCCTAAAATACAATTAGCAATCAATTGTTCAGCAGCGGCAAAAGGGTCGTCCAAATCCGGATGCATAAAAACACGACCCATAATATTTGCCACTAAGATTCGTGCTCCATTTTTTGCCGTGTAAATATTCGCTCCCTTACCGGGCGTGCCTAAAGGGTAATTTACAGGGCGTAAAAATCTCTCATGCCTACTAGCAAAAATCAACGCTTCTTTTTGATCAAAGACGTGATTTCCTGTTGTTACCACATCACAACCAGCGCTTATCAGTTGGTTATAAATCTTTTCTGTAATGCCAAAGCCCCCAGCCGCATTTTCACCATTAACCACCACAAAATCCAATTTATATTTGGTAATTAAGCCTGGTAATTTATCGCACACCATATCCCTGCCTACATTGCCAACCACATCGCCTAAAAATAAAAATCGCATAATTAAAACATTCTTGTCCCTATATTTTCACTCTGTATATGTAGCAAATAATTTGGCGTTAATACAGCATCCAAAATTTTATCATGTGGCTCTACCATAATTGTATCAATCAGCTGCATTTCAAAAGCCACTCCTATCAATAAAGGCTTTTCCATAAGAGATGCAATATATCTATCATAAAATCCTCCGCCATAGCCTAAACGATGTCCTTTTTTATCACAAGCCAACAAAGGCAATAATATAATGGCTGGGTATAAAATCGCTGCATCATTACTGGGCCCAAATATCCCAAAAGGCCCACGCTCTAGCTTTCCTAGTTCAGAAAAAGCAAAAGCGCGAAAATGCATAATTTTTTTATTTGCTAAAGTGGGCAAGCAAAGATTCGCACCAGCTTTTTGCAACTCATAGAGCAAAGATATAATATTTAACTCGCTAGCTATAGGCCAATAGCCAGCAACCACTGTGCCAGCGCGCTTTATAAAAAAAGCTAAATCTTTGGCTCGTAAGCTAATTTGGTTTGCAGCTACAGCACGCTCACTTTTATCAATAGTCCCGCGCTTCTGCAACATAACCCGACGTAATTGCTGCTTTGCTGTGATTGCCTCATGCATTTTTATGAGGCCTTTCGGATAAAAAGTGGCGTCCACAACAATCGATGAAAGAACTGATCCAGGGAGCCTACTAGGTAGGTGGGCACCATATAGTAAAGCCCGCAAGCTAAACCAGAGACAGTTCCCTTTTGGATCATTAAGGCCCCTGGGATTTTAGCTTTCTGTCGTAAAGTGCAGAGCGCCATTGACTAATATAAGCAAGTTTAAACTCTTTTACCAGTGGTAAAAGAAAACAAAATCACAATCAGCTCAGCCTTGGCGAGCCTTAAACCGTGGAGCTGTTTTATTTATGATATAAACGCGCCCTTTACGACGAATCAAACGGTTGCCACGATGGCGCGCCTTAAGCGCTTTTAGAGAATTTTTGACTTTCATAACTATCACCAATAATATAAATTACATATATTTATACATATATTGCAAACTATTGTCAAATAGCATCTTCTTTACTATGCCTTTTTATGGTAAATTAAGGTAAAGATCCTCGGGGGAAAGAACATGCATAACATACCGCAAAAGATGAAGGCTATAGAAATAGCTGAACCAGGCAATGCTAGTGTCTTAAGAAAAATAGAAATAGAAATACCGAGTTTTGCAGAATATGAGATATTAATTCACACCCATGCCGCGGGCGTCAATAGACCAGATATTGTACAAAGAAAAGGATTATATCCACCCCCACCTGGAGCTTCCAGCTTACCAGGACTTGAAGTTGCTGGCATAGTTGTGGCCATAGGAGCGAAGGTTAGCAAATATAAAATCGGCGACCCTGTATGCGCCCTTTTAGCTGGCGGAGGCTATGCAGAATATGCCGTAGCTCACGAAGATGTTGCCTTGCCCATACCAAAAGGGATAAACTTTGTTGAAGCAGCCGCCATTCCAGAAACCTTCTTTACGGTTTGGAGTAACCTTTTTGATATTTGCCACTTTAAGGCTGGCGAAACGCTACTTGTTCATGGCGGAACCTCTGGTATTGGCGTTAGCGCAATAGCCTTGGGCAAAGCTTTTGGAGGCAAAGTAATAATTACAGCGGGAAGCGAAGATAAATGTAGCTTTTGCCACTCATTAGGAGCTGATTTAGCTATAAATTATCACACCCAAGATTTTGTTAAAGAAGTTCTTAACTTTACAGAAAATAACGGCGTTGATGTGATAATCGATATGGTCGGAGGTGATTATGTTAATAAGAACTATAAGATAGCGGCAAATGATGGACGCATATGCCAAATCGCTTTTTTAAATGGTAATTTAGCCGAAATTAATTTAAATTACATTATGCGCAAAAAATTAATACATACTGGGTCTACGCTACGCGGACAAAGCATTGCCTTTAAATCGGCTATAGCAAAGCAATTATCGCAAAAAGTTTGGCCATTATTTGAAACTAAAACTATAGTACCAATCATAGATAAAATTTTTGCCATTGATGATGTACAAGCTGCGCATAACTATATGGAAAGCGGGAAACATAAAGGAAAAATAATTTTACAACTATAATATATTGACCTTAGAGCAAAACAGTTTATAAAATATACGCTATAATTAAAAAGGATTATAAAAAATGGCTGCACAAATTATTATGCCAAAAGCTACGGCTGTATGGCTGATAGACAATACCTCATTAACTTTTGACCAAATCGCTAATTTATGTAATTTGCATCCCTTAGAAGTTAAAGCTATTGCCGATGAAGAAACTACACAGATTATCCGCGGAATAGACCCAATAATAGGCGGCCAACTTTCTAGAGAAGAGATAAGCAAAGGCGAAAAAGATCCAAATTATCACTTGCAATTATCAACATCGCAAGCTCATCTGCCCGCAAAAAAACAAAAAGGAAAGCGCTATACTCCATTATCAAAACGGCATGACAGACCAAATGCTATTTTATGGCTAATACGCAATCATCCAGAACTAAAAGATGCACAAATCACACGCCTATTAGGTACAACTAAATCAACCATTGAGCAGGTGCGCAATAGAACGCATTGGAATTCGGCAAATTTAGTTGCAGCCGACCCTGTAACTCTGGGTCTCTGTTCACAAATAGATTTAGATGCTGAAATAAAAAAAGCTGCCACAATAGCCTCCACGCAGCAAAAAACTAACTCTACCTTATTGCCCGCTTCCTTTACAGAACGCCTAGATATATTTGGCGACGATATGCCAGATAAAAACGAGTAGCAAACAATAACAGCGTGAATTATTGCGATGTTTCCTCGTGTAGCGACCATTTACCTTGCGCAGCTAGAAAATTCATTCTGGCACGTTTTTCAAATGCTTGCTGGGCTAGCGCAACATTTTCTTTACGACCAGCCCACGCCTTTAACGCGGGTGCTTGTAGCGCACGGCCGTAGGAAAAACTTAATTTCCATGGTAGGTCAACTTGGCGATTCATGATATCAAGATGTTCTGTAGCTTCTATTTCGCTCTGCCCACCGGACAAAAAGGCTATACCAGCCACGCTTGCTGGCACCACATTTTTTAAACACGAAATTGTATTAGCCGCTACTTGTTGAGCAGAGGCTATACGATTATTCATACCGTCTATAACCATATTTGGTTTTAGCACCATAGCTTCAAACTTTACCCTAGCGACAAACAATTCTTCAAACACAGCATGTAGCGTAGCTGTAGTCACATCATAGCATCTAGCAATATTATGTGTGGCCGGGGGACTGTCCATTAAAATTTCTGGTTCTACAATCGGCACTATACCATTTTCCTGGCACAAAGCTGCATAGCGCGCCAAGGCTTGGGCGTTTTGCCGCAAGGCGCTATAGCTAGGTAAGTCCTTATCATTTATAGCTATAACAGCTCGCCATTTTGCAAAACGCGCACCTATAGCATGATACTCTTTAAGCCTTTCACGTAAATTATCTAGGCCCTCTGTAATAGTTTCATTAGCAAAATTAGCTAAAGATTTTGCTCCTATATCTACCTTTATGCCTATTAAAGCCCCAGCCTCGGTTATATAATCAGTCAACATGCGACCATCTGCTGCTTTCTGGCGTATGGTTTCATCATACAATATAACACCTGATATATAATTCTTCATAGCATTAGAAGTACGAAACAACATTTCCCTGTAATCACGACGAGATTCATAAGTAGAATCTACACCTATAGCCACAAATCGTTTAGTTATTGTCGCGTTACTCTCATCGGCTGCTAAAATACCTTTTCCATCACTTACTAAGTAATTAGCTATAGTTTCAATATTATCTAGCATATATCCCCCTTTTTTATTTGCTAAGCGCTGCTATACCAGGCAAAGTTTTACCTTCCATCCATTCTAAAAATGCACCCCCCGCCATAGATACATATGTAAATCTGTCAACCGCACCCGCCTTACTAAGTGCATATACTGTATCACCACCGCCAGCGATAGAAAGCAACCGACCGTTTTTAGTACGCTCTGCAACCCATTGCGCTATTTCTGTAGTACCCTTATCAAATGGCTTTAACTCAAAAGCGCCCATAGGTCCATTCCATATTAAGGTTTCACTAGCAGCTAAAATCTCTATAATAAACTTAGTAGTCTCTGGGCCAATATCAACTATCATGGCCTCTCTTGGCACTCTATTTACAGACATCACTTCATGTCTAGTATTAGCTACAAATTCATAAGCAACCACGACATCGATAGGTAAGATAATATTACAGTCTAATTCAGCAGCCTTATCCAATATCATATTAGCCTTATTTAAAGCCTCTGGCTCATACAGCGATTTTCCAACAGCAAGCTGTTTAGCAGCTAAAAAACTATTTGCCATGCCGCCACCTATAATCAAATTATCTACTTTCTCCATAAGGCTAGATAATAAGTCAATTTTTGTAGAGATTTTAGCGCCGCCCACAATAGCCGTTACTGGCCTAACTGGCTGCTCTAAGCCTGTGCGCAATGCCGACAATTCTTGACCTAAAGCAACACCTGCATAAGCAGGTAATAATTGTGCAATAGCCACAATAGAGGCATGTGCTCTATGCGAAGCTGAGAAAGCGTCATTTATGTATACATCTCCGTAAGTTGCCAATTTTTTAGCAAATTCTATATCATTTGTTATCTCGCCAGAATAAAATCTAGTATTTTCCAACAAATATAAACCAGATCCGTTAACTGGCACAGGAAAACCAATATCATCAATAAAACTCACCCGCATACCCAAAACTTCTTCTAAGGCAGGAATAATTTGCTTTAGCGAATATTCTGCTTGTCGCTTACCTTCTGGCCGGCCAAAATGCGAGCACATAACTATTTGTATATTTTTTGCTAAAAGCTTAGATATAGTCGGTATTATACGCTCGATACGCGTAGTATCTGTAACTCGTCCCTCGCTAAACGGCACATTTAAATCAAGCCGCACTAATGCGCGATTCACATCATCGGAAATTTCATCTAAAGTTTTGAAACGCATGCCATTTTCCTCAAGTATTTTTCATAGCTACCGCAACATCCAACATCCGATTAGAAAAGCCCCATTCATTGTCATACCAGGCAACCACACGACAAAATTTATTATCCATTACTCTAGTCTGATCAGCATGAAAAATAGCTGAATGCGGGTCATGCACAAAATCGCTACTCACCAATTTTTCTTCTGTATAGGCAAGTATAGTTTTCATATCGCCATACGCAGCGGCTTTCATAGCTTCATTGATCTCTGTTACGCTAGTCGATTTTTTAGCAGTAAAAGTAAAATCTATTAAAGAAACATTTGGGGTAGGCACGCGTATAGCTACCCCATCTAGTTTACCAGCTAGCTCTGGCAATACTAACGACACAGCTTTCGCAGCGCCAGTAGAGGTAGGTATAATAGAGCAAGCAGCCGCGCGAGCACGATAAAAATCCTTATGCGCATTGTCTAAAGTAGGCTGATCACCAGTATAGGAATGGATGGTTGTCATAAAGCCATGCTCTATCCCCACATGCCTATCCAAAATTTTTGCCACTGGTGCCAAACAATTAGTAGTACAAGAAGCGTTGGAAACAATAATATGCTCATTTGTAAGCTCTTTATTGTTAACACCGTAAACTACTGTTAAATCTGCCCCTACCGAAGGCGCTGAAACCAAAACCTTTTTAGCACCAGTTTGTAAATATGCAACAGCCTTATCGCGACTTGTAAACACGCCAGTACATTCTAATACTATATCTATATCCAAATCTCGCCAAGCTATTTGGCTAGGGTTTGATTCAGATGTAGCTCTTATAGTTTTACCAGCTATAATAAAGGATTTTTCTGTAACCTGCACAGGGTAAGAAAAACGTCCATGTACACTGTCATATCGCAATAAATGAGCATTTATCTCATTATCACTGCGACTATTTATAGCAACTAACTCTATATCATCGCGCTTATTTTCAAAAATAGCCCGCGTGACAGTACGACCAATACGGCCAAACCCATTTATAGCTATACGCGCTTTCATCGCTTTCTCCTACATTTAAATCTTTAGTCCAAAACTGGGTCTCGTTGCAAACGCCTATCCCTTACTAAACTAACTATATGTTCTGGCGTAATACCGAAATGCTCATAAAGCTGCTTTAATGTACCACTAGCGCCAAAACTATTTAACCCAACAAATATACCATCTAGACCTATAAATCTAGACCAACCAAGCTCGATTGCAGCTTCTACCGCTACCTTTATCGGAGAGTTTCCAATCAAAGCCCTTTTGTATGATGCAGATTGTTGTTCAAATAGCTCAAAACATGGCACAGAAACTACACGTGTAGCAATAGAATCTTCTTCTAATAATTTAGCTGCACGTAGGGCAATCTCTACCTCTGACCCTGAGGCAAATATAGTTACTTGAGCATCTTCGCCAGCCGTTTTTATCTCATATGCACCTAAGGCACAAAGATTCTCTTCTTCAAATTCTGTCCTTACGGTCGGTAAATTCTGTCGAGATAATGCCAAGGTAGATGGAGTATTTTTCGTAACTAACGCAAGTTGCCAACATTCTAAAGTTTCTATAGCATCTGCCGGACGAAACAGATTATGATTTGGAATCGCACGCAAACTTGCCAAATGCTCAACTGGCTGATGCGTAGGCCCATCTTCGCCTAAACCAATAGAATCATGAGTCATTACATAAATCACACGTAATTGCATCAAGGCGGATAAGCGCATAGCAGGTCTAGCATAATCAGAGAAACACAAAAAGGTGCCGCCATATGGAATGAAAGCTCCATAAAGGCTAATACCATTCATAATCGCTCCCATAGCATGTTCCCGAATACCATAGTGAATATATCGACCCGCAAAATCCTCTGCAGAAACAGCCGATGTTTGAGAGGTTTTGGTATTATTTGAACTAGTCAAATCTGCCGAGCCGCCTATAAGTTCTGGTACTATACCATTTATTACCTCTAATACTAATTGCGAAGCCTTTCTTGTGGCTATATTTGGTACTTCTTCAGTCAAATCTTGCTTATATTGCGCTATAGTGCTATCAAAATTACCAGGTAGATCTCGTCTAACTAAACGCATAAATTCTGCGCTTAAATCCGTATCCAACGCTTCTAACTGTTTCTGCCAATCTTGAAAATGTCTGGCAGCACTCAAACCAGCTAATCGCCAAGCGTCTAAAATATTTTCTGGCACAGTAAAAGGCTCACAAGTCCAGCCCAAATTACTACGAGCAGCTGCCGCTTCTTCCTCCCCCAGCGGCGCTCCATGTACCAAATTGGTGCCGGCCTTATTTGGCGCGCCAAACCCAATAATAGTTTTACAAGCGATTAACGTAGGTTTTTCAGATTTTTGTGCTTTTTCTATTGCCTTAGCTATAGCTTCGGAATTATGTCCGTCTATCTTAATAACTTCCCAGCCACAAGCTTCGAATCTTGCGGCTTGGTCCGTCTTATCAGACAAGCTAATTTCGCCATCTATAGAAATATTATTATCGTCCCAAAATACGATCAATTTACTAAGACCAAAAGCACCAGCAAAGGAAATTGCCTCTTGCGAGATACCTTCCATCAAGCAGCCATCTCCAACCAGCACATAAGTATAGTGATTTATCAAATCACCAAAGCGAGCATTTAACATACGCTCACTCAAAGCCATGCCAACAGCATTGGCCAAGCCTTGTCCTAGAGGGCCAGTTGTAGTTTCAACGCCTCTTATATGACCATATTCGGGATGCCCTGCCGCTTTTGCGCCTAATTGGCGAAAATTTTTAATTTCATCTAAAGTAACATCTTCATATCCCGTTAAATATAACAAGGAATATAACAACATAGAACCATGCCCAGCCGACAAAACAAACCTGTCGCGGTTTATCCAATTAGGATTTTGGGGGTCATGTCGCATAAATTTTGTATAAAGTACGGTAACAATATCAGCAGCCCCCATAGGCAATCCTGGATGGCCCGAATTAGCTTTTTCTATAGCGTCAATTGAAAGAAACCGTATAGCATTAGCCATTTGTTCCTGCAGGGGGGTATTTTTCATCGATTTACTCTTAACGGATAATTGCATAACTGTGCTATATATTATACTATATTTTTACCGTCAATGTATATATTATAATGTATATCTTGTTTATATAGGCCACATTCATTTCATGACTAAATTAAAACAGAATAACACAGAAGACAACCATGATAGCATACAGCAAGCAACAGCATATCTTTTGCATTGTGTCAATTTATTAGAAACAGCTATAGCGCAACAACCAATAAGCGCACAGCACACGGAAAAACTGATTCTAGCACAGGCCCTGAAAAAAAGCGAAGAAGCAAGAGCAAAGTTGGAAGCTGCGAATAATGAAGTCGCGAAAAAGCTTATCGGCACAATGGAATTGTTGCGCGATATTCTAGAAAGCCAAGAGTAAAATTAAACCATGGCACGTATTACTGTACATATAGATCAAAAAACTTACCACCTAGAATGTGAAGAAGGTCAGCAAAATTATATAATCAAACTAACGCAAAGGCTAGGCGAATATATCAGCAACATACGAGCAGAGTTTGGCGAAATGCATCACCAGCAAGCGGCAATCATGGCGGCTCTAATGGCAATAGATGAACTTACCTATGCAAGGCTTAAGCAAAAAAAATTAACCAAAGAGCTTGAAGATTTAACAGCCAAAGACACCGCTAATACCGCCAAAGCCATCTTAGAGGCAGCACAAAAAATCAAGGCAATAGCGGAAAGCTTGACTTTGGAACAAACTAACTAGATTTTTTATCCTTTAGATGAACTGTCCAATTCGCTTGTGATAAGGTATCTATCTCTTGAAATCCGGCTTTTTGAAATCCGCGTACATAACAATTCTTAACACCCGTAATATTGAATTTTTCGTCTTTCACACACAAAAAAATCGGCCCTTCCCAGCGGCCTTCATTTTTTGCATCTTCTGCATGCAAATAATAAAAGCGAGCTTTCAAAGGTTCTTTAATAAGAGCACTGCAGTTTAAAGGCGCCACCCGCCACCAACCTTTTGTTACCCATTCGCTTTTATCTTGATAACTTAAAGCCACGGTAACTACGCCCTGCGTATCATTGCACAACCGAAACTCCGCATAGGCTATTTGGGAAAATATAATTACCAAGAAAAAAACAGCCGCTATAATTTTTATCATAATACCTTACCAGTTTTCTATATATTTATCATATATTTAGAATTTTACCACATAGTGCTAACAGTTTTTATGGTTAATATAGTTTCCGGAGGAAAATAATGAGTGATATCTCAAGTGAAGCACAATCTATAGCCGTTGGCCAGTTACGCTCTTTTATTGAGCGGATAGAGCATCTAGAGAATGAAAAAAAAACCATATCAGACGATATCAAAGAAGTCTATAATTCGCTAAAAAGCGCAGGGTTTGACGCAAAAGCAGTAAAAAGCATAATTAAGCTGCGAAAGCAAGAAGACCATGAAAGAAAAGAAGAAGAAGCTATTCTTGAATTATATAAAGAGGCCCTAGGCCTATCTTAGGCACAAAAAAAGCGGCTCGCAAAGGAGCCGCTTTAGTTACCAGCAATGCTGTATTAGCAAGGCGCTCTATAAACTTCGCCATATGCATCTTTATGGTCGCAATAGCTAGCTGGTGTACGGGTTTGCGTAACTTTTACAGTAGCTACAGATCCCACAGGATGATGATGCATTCTTCTAACATGCACGCGCTCTACCCCGTCATCCTCTGCATATACCACATGCTTTTGCGTAGCAGCTGTACCTACAACAGCGCCTGCTGCACCGCCTAGAGCCGCACCAGCCAAAGCACCACGGCCAGAACCGGAAAGCGCCCCACCAGCCAAAGCACCTAAAGCTGCACCGCTTGCCCCATAGCCCACAGTTCTTTGCTCTGTTTGCGTACACGCACTTGCGCTTGCGCATAAAGCTGCAATTACACCAATAGTCATTAATTTATTTTTCATCATTTTCTTCCTTTGCTATTTACCCTACATAAGTAGTTCTAATGTAAAGCGGCCAGAGCCCCGGCCACTTACTGATTTAACGCCGCTACTATTACTGCTTTACCTAAACTCAATTGAAGCTTTAAAGTTCCACGCACTATGTTAGATAAAGTATGTGTAGAACCAAAATCTATATCTAAAGGCTGCAAATTATCTATAGACCATTCAGCGCCCTCAATAGCCAGCCCGTCTAATTTGGATAAACCTATAATGCTAAATTGTGTACCTACAGGCCAGTCATAAATCGTTGCCCCTGGTAGCAAGGCTCGACCTTCCTGATTACCGCTAGTCAATAAAACCTTTATACCGCGCTCGGTTAAAGCCATGCACATAGCGATATGAGCTAAACAATGATCAAGCCTAGGTCCACCAAAGGCCCCGCATAATATCAGCTCGGTTGCGCCGTTGCTTAAAGCCGCTTCAATAGCTATTTGGCCATCTGTTTTATCTTTGCTACTGGGAAAGCTAAGTTTTTCTACTCCACTATATTTTTCAAGCTCTTGCGGAGTGCAGGAGTCAAAATCTCCCACCCATAGGCTCGGCTTCATATTCAAAGCTGCCACATGTTTTATTCCACTATCGGCTGCGACTAATTTACTGTGCTTAACTTGCTCTCGCAACCTTGGCGTTGCTACCAAATCGCCTCCTAGCAATATAGTATATGCACCCATAGCTTTTTAACTCCTCAAAAATAATACGCCGTTTGCTCATTATGAGCGAGCAGCGCCGTACGCAATTTTTGTATAGCCCGTGCCTCTATCTGCCTTACCCGCTCTTTAGAAATACCTAGGGTTAACCCCAAGGATTCTAGGGTAACGTGATCTTCTCCTAAACGACGAGTTTGAATTATTTGCAACTCCCTAGCATTTAATACACGAAGCGCCTTTTGCAACCATAAACTCCGCCGCTTGCCATCTATACTACGCTCTACTAATTGATCTTGCAACGGCATTGGGTCAGCCAACATATCAATTTTCTGGATTGTAACATCTTCATCTTGCACTACAGGGCTACTAAGGGAATTATCATTTGAAGAAAAACGAAAATCCATAGTTTCAACATCCTGAACAGAGACACCTAATTTACTAGAAATTTTGTTATATAACTCATCCTTAGATAAATTTTTGTTCTCTGCAGTAAGCTTAGCGCGTAATCTACGTAAATTAAAAAACAAAGACTTTTGCGCCGAGCTAGTGCCACCGCGCACTATAGACCAATTGCGCAAAATATAATCTTGGATAGAAGCACGGATCCACCACGTTGCGTAAGTAGAAAATCGCACCTCGCGCTGTGGGTCAAATCTTGCCGCAGCCTCCAGCAAGCCAATACAACCCTCTTGTACCAAATCGCCAATTGGCAAATTATAACGCCTAAATTTGGCTGCTATGGAAATCACCAACCGCATGTGAGCCGTCGTTATTTCGTGTAATGCTTCACTTTCGTCATTATCTCGCCAACGGGCCACCAAATTTAGCTCTTCTTCCTTCCCTAAATAAGGCGCAGACATCGAGGCTTTTAGAATAGTGCGATTAAGCTGCTGCCCACTTTGCGGACTATCAGCCTTGCTACTTTTGCCGCTGGGGCTACGTGCCGCTGAAATACATTCTTGCATGTGCATCCTCTACCTCTTTTTATAACAACTTAAGCTAGAATTAGCTCAATATTACTCGAGAACGCTTTACACACTACTTTGTTGCATAGAATCTATACTTCTTTTACAACAATCGCAAGATTTATTTTAAATTTTATTAAGAAAAGCCCGAAAAAGCAATATTTACAAGATAATTAGGCCGCGACAACAACATTATTTTTATCTTGCCTTACAGCAACAGTCGCAGAGCTTTTTAATTTTCTCTCAACCGAATCCTCTAATTGTTTTTCAATTTCTTGAATAGAAGCTTCTAGTGAAATTTTTCGCACTAGGGCAATTTCACGAGAGAAACGATCTATCGCCACCTCATAAAGCTGTCTTTCAGAATAAGATTGGGTAGCTTGGCTAGGAGATTTAAAAAGATCGCGCACTGCCTCGGCCAACGCAAAAATATCCCCTGAATTAATTTTTGCTTCATACTCCTGCGCCCGGCGCGACCACATAGCACGCTTTGCTTTAACCTTTCCATAAAGAGTTTTCAAAGCAATTTCTGCCGTATCATGTGTAACTAATTTGCGCATACCAAGAGCAATAGCTTTATTAACCGGCACTTTTACATGCATCCTATCTCTTTCAAACCGAATAACAAACAACTCAAGTTTTTGTCCAGCAACTTCCTGCTTCTCTATAGCCTCTATCTGGCCTACCCCATGGGCCGGGTAAACTATATATTCCAAAGCCTTGAAGTCGCGTTTAGTTGCCTTTGAGTTATCTGCCATTTATATATCCTTAAATTTATTTTAAAATTTTACCAAACCGAGCACAAAAAGCTCTACTTAACCAAAAAAGCAAAGCTTACACAATTATAAATCCTGATCGATGGTGTTAATCAATATTAACAATGATATAACAAAACGGCTAGTTAATCAACTAAACAATGAATTTTCTAATAGATTAAATTTATTATTTTGACCCAGGATTTGGAGAAAAATATTTTTCAAACTTATTCAAAACGCCATCCATTTCTTTGGCTTCTGGCAATGGATCTCGCTTTGTAGTAATATTTGGCCATATAGAGGAATATTTTGTATTAAGTTCTAGCCAATTCTCTAACCCGGGCTCTGTGTCAGCTTTTATAGCCTCGGCTGGACATTCCGGTTCACAAACACCGCAGTCTATACATTCTTCGGGATTAATTACTAACATATTTTCCCCCTCATAGAAACAATCTACGGGGCAAACCTCTACACAATCAGTAAATTTACAACGAATACAATTGTCCAATACCACATAGGTCATATAATTACACTCTCCCTTAGCAAAAAACTACAATATTCAATAACAAATTAACTCTTATTGTTATTATTTTTTGCTGATAAAGTTAATTCTTTCCGTAATTTCGCTAGCGGAGCGAAAGGCGAATTAACTACCCTTTGGTTAAAAGGCCGTTTACGGAAACCATCTGATGGAGAATCTACTTTCACAAATTTTTTGCGTTTAAAATTCGCCCTGGACCGGTCCTTTCCTCTAGTAAAAGACCAAATATCAATTCTGCTTATAGGTTTATTTTCAGCGATTTCTATATGAGTAGCTCTTTCTGGTATTTTTGCCACCTCACCATGAAAATCTTGCGGCAACTCAATTGTTTTACGCATATAGCCCATAGCTGTTAAAATCTTTACCAGATTATCATAGCTTAAACCCAATAAAGAAAGAGCCCAAGGCGTTAGCACAAAATTATGCCCATCATAAGCTCCAGCAGGTTTAACTTCTTGCCCTTTGCGCCAAGACAAAGCTTCTTGGATATAAGTAGATAAACGCTCTGCTATGTCTACCCTCATAGCATATTCATCCCAGAACTCATACCCAGCCAAATTATAGAGCTTCTTCGGAACGGCTGAGTCGTACAAAAACGTAGTACGCCCAAGCTCTAACTCCTCCAATATATTACAGCTGGCCTCATTAATCGCATCAGTTTCTGCACTAGCTGCGTTATTAATCGCCCACAGCATTAGCAAAATCTTCACCGAGGCTGGTTTTATTATATCATATAAAAATACATGAAACCGACCAAACCGCACGCCCAATTTACGTAATTCAGCCCGCGCTTCTTGTTGCATTTTTTCAAGCTTGTCAGCAATCAATCCCCGCGGGACAATACCTTGATGCTGTACCAAGCTAGATGCTATTTCTTTGGCTATAGTATGAGTAAATTGCAAATCTTGCAACTTAGTTATTGGTGCCAAAGCAACAGCAAGCTCGGCGGCAACAAATCCCAGCAAACGTCTCTTATACACTTCTTGATCTATAGCAGCATCGGCAAGCAAGGATTCATCTAAAATAAGCTTTGGTTGATAAAAATCGTCCCCGATAATTAGTTGAGCTAATACATTACTCTTGTAGCGTACAACGCCCTTTAGATCTAAAGTTAAAGCTGCATTACTATCGGCTAATAAGCCATCAAAAGCTTTATCCCCATTTAGCCGATCACACATTCAACCAACCTTACTATTTATATAAAATCAAAAAATCGGCAACATTTCTGCGCATAAGTGACTTATTCTTTTATAGATAAAACTTGACGGCCGCGATACATACCAGTTTTTAGATCAATATGATGCGGGCGACGATATTCGCCAGAAACCTTATCTTCAACATAAGTAGGCGCTTTCAACGCATCTGCCGAACGACGCATACCACGTTTAGAAGGCGAAGTTTTTCGTTTAGGTACAGCCATTATATATTCCTCAAATTACAACAAATTATCCAATGCCAAAGTATTTTGGCAGAAATACAAGTAAAATATACTATTTAAAATAACTTTACTAGCATTTTCTTAAAGAAACCATTATAAAACTTTATAGTACCGCTCTAATTAAGTTAACTATTGTACAATTATGCTTACTTTTCACACCCAGTTACAAAATTATGCAAACCGCATAGACGCAAGTTTAAAAGAAATACTAACCCATAATGTACAAAAATTCGAGCTAGCCCGACCCCAAAAATTATTAGCAGCAATGCGCTATGCCTTATTAAATAAGGGCAAAAGATTACGGTCATTTTTATTATTAAAAACCACCGAACTACTTAATGGCAACGAATCAGCCGCCTTGCACGTAGCTTGTGCAATCGAAGTAGTACATTGTTATTCTTTGATACATGACGATTTGCCAGCTATGGACGATGATGATTTACGACGTGGCCAGCCTACCGTACATAAAAAATTTGATGAAGCCACGGCTATTTTAGCGGGCGACGCCCTTTTAACTTTAGCTTTTGATATTCTTGCCACACCGCAAGCAGGGCTAAGCCCAGCAAGCCAGCTACAATTGATCTTAGAGCTTAGTAGAGCTTCGGGGCTAGGCGGAATGGTTGGCGGCCAAATTTTGGATTTAGCTAATGAAAATAAAATCGCAAATGAGCAAGAAATCTTACTAACACATGCTATGAAAACTGGTGCGCTATTTAATTTTTCGGCCAAAGCTGGAGCTATCATCAGCCAGGCCAGCGAAGAGGAGGTAGCAATTATCGAAGCGTTTGGTTCTGCCATAGGACTTGCCTTTCAATTAGCAGACGATGTTTTGGACTTAACCAGTACTAGCCAAAGCCTTGGTAAAACGGCTGGCAAAGATGCCAAAACTGGCAAAGCTACCATAGCTTCGCTCTATGGATTGGAAATGGCTAAAGAACAATTGCACGGTCTATTGGCCGAGGCAAAAAAACTACTGGCGCCTTTTGGAGAACGAGCCAATGATTTAAAAGCTATGGCTGATTTTATTAAAGATCGCTCTTTTTAAACCTTTTTTCTATATATTCCCGCAAAAAACCTTCAAATTGCTCCGCTATATTATTACCACGCAACGTGGCAACTTTTTTCCCCTCCACAAAAACCGGCGCTGCAGGTTCTTCACCCGTCCCCGGTAAAGATATCCCTATATCAGCATGCTTAGATTCGCCAGGCCCGTTGACTATACATCCCATTACAGCGACCTTTAGCTTCTCTATGCCAGCATATTTTTTACGCCAATCCTCCATGTTTTCCTTTATATCGCGCTGAATTTTTTCAGCTAAACTTTGAAAAACTGTAGAGGTAGTACGGCCACAGCCAGGACAAGCAGAAACTACGGGCATAAATTGGCGAAAACCCATAACTTGCAGCAATTCTTGTGCTACTATAACCTCCTTACACCGATCCCCACCAAGCGCCGGTGTTAAAGAAACCCGTATGGTATCCCCTATACCTTGCTGCAATAAAATCGCCATAGAAGCACTAGAGGCGACAATGCCTTTCGAACCCATTCCGGCCTCTGTAAGGCCTAGATGCAAAGCATATTCACTACGCTGGGCTAACATAGTATATACCGCTATTAAGTCTTGAACTTGACTTACCTTTGCAGATAAAATTATTCTTTCCCGAGCAAGGCCTAAAGATTCAGCAAAATTTGCCGACAACAAAGCTGACTGCACCATAGCTTCATACAAAATCTCTTTAGAACTCAAATTCGTAGAATTTTTGATATTATCATTCATTAAGCTGGTAAGCAATTCTTGATCTAACGAGCCCCAATTTACGCCAATACGTATAGCTTTACCATGAAGCTGAGCACACTCAATAATATTCGCAAATTGCTTATCTTTTTTCTCACCAAAACCTACATTGCCAGGATTAATGCGATATTTCGCCAAAGCTTTCGCACAATCTGGGTATTGGCTTAGCAGCACATGGCCATTATAGTGGAAGTCTCCTATCAAGGGCACATCTAAAGAGCGCTTTGCCAATTCTTCAACTATAGGTGCTACAGCTTTTGCAGAATCATCTCTATCTACAGTAATACGCACCAATTCTGACCCAGCCTTGTGCAACGCAACAATCTGCTCCACTGTTTCTTTTATATTGGCTGTATCGGTATTAGTCATGGATTGTATCACAATAGGATTATTACCACCAATAAGGATATTTCCTACTTTAACTGGCACGGTTTTATGCCTAGCAAAAGCCGCGCTATAATATGGCTGATCTATAGTTGCTGCGCTCTGCATATTATCTTCCTTATAGCTGACACTGCTAAATATAATAATATGTATAATGGAACTTAGCAAATATTATTTAGTTAGTGTTTAACACAGTTAAGTTTAGTACAAAGGAGTATAAAATGGATTTTCTAGATAATGATTGCGGTTCAACACATGATGCGCAAAAACGTATCCATGCACTAAAGCGTGAAATCAAGGCCTTAACAAAGCATCACGGCCGTAGGTTACGCCATGAAATGCCAGAAGATTTTGATAGCTTTACAGAATCTTTAAAATATGGCGGCAGAAAACTTATGCACCGTCTTAGCGGCCATGCACAAGATCTAAGCTATAGCGCCAAGCAGCATCCAACTGGCTATACGGCACTGCTTATAGGGTTGGGCGCTTTAACCGCAGCTATATGCTCGTTCCGCGGCAAGCATCACTGCCACTAAATTAGCTAGTCGGTGCCCTGTTTGCCTAAGGCGGGGCACCTATTTTTTACCTAGACATCGCTTTAGCTGGCTTAACTTGCCAGGCCATTAAGCTCATATAGATTTGCTCAGCTAAATCTTCTGCCACACGCATGGTAGCACGCTCGCGTGCTTTTAAATTCGCATATTCCTGTTCTAACCTATCATAGGATGTTGCAGAACGTACAACGGCCGAAGCTAATTTACGCCCTGAATTTGTTTCTAGCACATAGCTACCCGTAGCTTCTACTATGCCAGAAATTGCCTGGGCACTTACGTCTAGATTCATTCGATCTGTGCCTATTAAGTTAGTGCGATAATTATATTGCCCAGTAACTTTAAGTTTATATTTATTATTTTTATTCGTGCTGGCAGTGTGCAACAAATCTACCAACTTATTATCGATAATTTGTGTAAATCTATCTGTTGGTTTACTAAGAGCTATATTTGACAATACAGTGGGAGCAACCACATTATCGCTTTTATAAACTGGGCGCACTACACAGGCGCTTAGGCTAGAGACCAGAGTAATGGTAAGCAATAAATTTTTTAGCCAGTTAAAACACCACATTTACTATTCTCTGTTTTACGATAATTATCTTTTTTGGCGCAGCATTTTGGCACAATTTACGGACCCAATCTAATTGCAAAATTTGTAGCTTCAATTCCTCGTCCGAAATAAGCTTTGACACAACAATTTCGCCACGTTTCTTTCCATTAACCTGTATTGGCAAAGTAAACAAATCAGAGCTTAATAAAGACTCATCGTGAACTGGCCAAGCAGTTTGCGCAATAAACCCAGCGCCGCCCAGCGCCGCATGGCCCTCTTGCGCTATATGTGGAATTATCGGAGCACATATAATCAATAAAAAATCTAATGCCTGCCTAATGGCTGCCTTTGCTTGCGCCTCTGGCGGTATTTTCAACAGACCAGGCTCTAAAATATTCACCAATTCATAAATCCTTGCCACCGCACGGTTGAAGGCGAGCTTTTCATAATCATCCTTTACAGCCTTTACAGCCGCATGCGCCGCTTTGGTTATTTTCAGTACAGCTTCGTCAGAGCCGCGATAAGCAACAGGCGCTACATTCACCAGCGCACCCTGCCCAGCTTTTATAAGACGCCACAAACGCTGAATAAATCTATGCGCTGCCTCTACGCCTGCGTCCGTCCAAATTACATCACGTTCTGGCGGTGAATCAGACAACATAAACCAACGCGCGGTGTCAGCTCCATAAGCTTCTATTATATCGTCGGGGTCTACAACATTTTTTTTCGATTTAGACATTTTTTCTATCGGCCCGATTTCAACAATTTCGCCTGTATCTCTTAGCCTAGCTACCCGCTTTCCATCTATTTCTTCTATGCTTAATTCATCTGGCGCAACAAAATTACCCATCGCTGTCTTGTAAGTTTCATGCACAACCATACCTTGGGTAAATAAACCTTGAAACGGCTCTGTAACGTCAGTAGCAAAATTGCCTATACGCGCCATGGCTCGCGCGAAAAATCTGGCATATAATAGATGCAATATCGCGTGCTCAATACCTCCTATATATTGCTTAACTGGTAACCACACACTGCTTAAAGCTTTATCTATAGCCGTTAAATTGTGCGGGGCTATAAATCGAGCATAATACCAAGATGAATCGACAAAAGTGTCCATAGTATCAGTTTCTCTACGCGCCATCTTGCCACACAGCGGGCAAGCGACTTTACTCCAACTAGAGTGACGTTCTAACGGATTACCAGGTACATCAAAGGTAACATCTAAAGGTAGTTTAACTGGCAAATCGCTACGCGGTACTGGTTGTACCCCACAATCTTGGCAATATATTATCGGAATTGGGCAGCCCCAATAACGCTGACGGGATATACCCCAGTCACGTAAGCGATATTGCGTTTGTTCTATTGCCTGTGGCAACTGCCCTATTAATCTACTGCCAAGACGGGCGCTAACCTCTGCAATTGCTTGGGCAGAGCCCATACCATTCAAAAATTCAGAGTTTATAAGCGTGCCTTCGCCAACATAGGCTTTATCAGCAATGTTAAATTCTGCATTTGCTATGTTTGACGGTAATATTACAGGCTTAACTGGTAGCCCATATTTATGCGCAAAATCTAAATCACGCTGGTCATGCGCTGGGCAACCAAAAATGGCCCCCTTACCATATTCCATTAATACAAAATTGGCTACATATACCGGAACATTCCACTGCGGATCAAAAGGATGCTGGCAATAAAGCGACGTAAAATAGCCTAATTTTTCTGCCTTATCCCGCGATTCAGTATCTGTTGCGCCCTGAGCGCATTCGGCAAGAAATTCCTTTAAATTCTCATCATGCTGAGCTAAAAGCTTTGCCAAAGCGTGATCAGGTGAAATAGCAATAAAAGAAGCGCCAAATATAGTGTCAGCCCTAGTAGTATATATTTCTATAAATTCTGCATGTTTAGCATCTAAAGCCGCTACGAACTCACAACTGGACTGTGCAAATAACCAACGCATAGATAGACCTTGCGATTTACCTATCCAATTTTTTTGCATTATTTTAACTTTTTCAGGCCATTCCTTCAGCTCATCCAAACCCTGCAACAATTCTTCACTAAAATCGGTAATGGCAAAAAACCACTGTGTTAGCTCTTTGGTTTCGACTAGCGCGTTAGATCGCCAACCGCGGCCATTTATTACTTGCTCATTGGCTAGCACAGTTTGATCAATAGGATCCCAATTTACCTTTGCCGTTTTACGCTTTACCAAACCATGCTCATACATGTCCAAAAATAATTGTTGCTGAAAACCATAATAATTTTCATCACAAGTAGCAAATTCACGGCTCCAATCTATAGATAACCCAAGCGCCTTCAGCTGCGTGCGCATAGCGGCTATATTGCTATAAGTCCAGTCTCTGGGTTGTACCTTGTTTTGCATAGCTGCATTTTCTGCTGGCATCCCAAAAGCGTCCCACCCCATAGGATGCAAGACTTTGTAACCGCAGGCCATTTTAAAGCGCGCCACAGCATCGCCCATAGTATAATTACGAACATGTCCCATATGTATGCGCCCAGAAGGATAAGGAAACATTTCTAGTACATAATAGGGCTTTTGCCCTTGTTCCAAGGTAGTTTCTAACTCAAACAGCTTCGTTTCTGCCCAAGCTTTTTGCCATTTTAATTCTGTAGCTTTAGGATTATAGCGCTCTATAGTATTCATTTTTATCCACAAATCGTATATTACTAACATTATTATGTTAGCATAGATCTATACTTATTTAAAGAACAGACATCGGAATGATAGAAGAGAATTATAAAAATATCTTAAACGATATTAAGCAAACTAATCAAGCGGCTGGCATTCCAAGGCTTATTGCCGTGTCTAAAACCATACCAGCCAATAGTTGTGAGCAGCTATTACGGCTAAATCACCGACGATTTGGAGAAAACAGAGTACAAGAAGCAGAGGAAAAATGGCCCCCATTACGCAAGCTCTATAGCGATATCGAACTACATTTAATCGGCCCGTTACAATCAAATAAAACAAAACAAGCCATGCAGCTATTTGATGTAATACAAAGCGTAGATCGTGAAAAAATTGCAGCGCTGTTGGCTGAACAAGAACAGCAGCAACAAAAATATCTACGCTATTATATACAAATCAATATCGGGGAAGAGACGCAAAAAGCTGGCATAGCGCCTTTAGAAGCAAAAGAATTTGTTAGTTATTGCCGTAATGATTTAAAACTGAACATAATAGGTCTAATGTGTATACCGCCAGCAACACAAGCTAGCGGTATATATTTTGCCTTGCTTAATAAATTGGCCAGTAAATGCAGCCTTACCAATCTTTCGATGGGTATGTCAAAAGATTATCGCACAGCAATAGCATTCGGCGCTACGGACATACGCATAGGGTCTGCTCTATTTGGCAGTTGCACATAAGCTGGATCAAAAATCTATGGTTCTGCCTTTTAGTTCCCAGTCGCCATAACGCACTGGGTCCGGCCCATCGCGCCCGCCTAGCTCTTTTGGTAAATTAGCCAAATTTTGTTCTGCGATTTTACGTCGTGCTGCAGCCTCTGCCAATGCCCTCTTTGCTTGCAAATTTTGATCTATAGCTAACTTCATTGCATGACTCCTTCCATTTAGGCTAATTATAATATATAGCATAATTATGGAACAGGATAAATCAAAAATCACTCGCGGAGCTGAGGCTAGAAAAGTAGCCCTGCAACTCTATACAATAATAATTGAAAAGCGAACATCTTTAAGCGGTCTTACGGATAATAGTGGCGGCGCGCATAATTATTTAAAGTTAAACCCCTCAGATCGTTCTTTGGTAAAAGCAATATTGCAGACAGCTTTGCGGCATCGGCAACAAATCGAACATATACTAAAAGATTATTTAAAAAAACCTTTGCCGCTAGGCGCTAGTAGATTGAATTATCTTCTGCATATAAGCTTAGCGCAGTTATTGTATTTACGCGTTGCGAGTTTTGCCACAATAAATATTGCCGTGGATTTAGCTAAGCAAGACCCACGAATGCAGCGCTTTCATAAATTGGTAAACGCGATATTGCGCTCTGTTGTACGGGATATTACTGCTAATAAATTAGAAAATAAATTTTTTAAACAACAATTACAAAATTTGCCCAAATGGTTCAGCGATCTATTGGTAAAGGATTACGGAGCAGATAAAGCAGAGGCTATTGCAAAGGCTATAAATAAGCCCTCTGCCCTAGACCTTACTGTAAAAACACAGCCAAAAAACTGGGCGCAAAAGCTAGAGGCAACAATATTATGGGGGAATAGCATAAGGCTAAATAATAGCTGCAAAACTAATATACAAAAATTAGAAGGCTACGAAGAGGGTGAATGGTGGGTACAAGATTGTGCGTCTACTATAGCGGCCCTATTTTTAAACAAAAAAGAATTTAATAATATAGCTGATTTATGCGCTGCTCCAGGTGGCAAAGCTGCGCAATTAATTAATCAGGGCGCAAAAGTTACAGCTTTTGAAATCAACCCCAGCCGCTATGAAAGGCTAAGGGAAAATATGGCGCGCCTCCAAATGCACGCTGAGCTTATAAATACAGATTTTCAAACCTATAAGCATCACAACTTCTTCGACGCTGTGCTTCTAGATGCTCCATGCTCATCTACTGGAACCATAAATAAAAATAGTGACATATTATGGACCAAAGGACCAGAGGATATTAAAAGCTTGAGTAACTTACAATATCAAATGTTACAAGCTGCTGCAAAATATGTAAAAATCGGCGGCACTATTATCTTTTCTAATTGCTCGCTCGCCAAGCTGGAAGGCGAAAATATGATTGAAAAGCTATTAAAACAAAATAATAATTTGACCTTAAAAAAATTCACTATCGATGAAGATATCTTTAGCAATTACCCGCAATTACAAAGCTTTATCACCAAAGAAGGCTTTTTGCGTACTAGTCCAAGTGATTTTGCAAAAATCTTTCCGCATTTGCCGGGGGCAATGGACGGATTTTTTATAGCTCGCTTAGTTAAATCAACCTAGCTATTAATATTTCATTCACCTTACTGGCTTAAAACATTCCTATAGTAAAATATAAATATAGGGACATAAACTGTGGCTATTTCAGTTGCAATTAATAAACCATTCCAATCAGCCAAAGATTTCTTAAAAACAGAATTGCTAAAACAGCATTTTGGTCTATGCAAACTCAAAGTCGGGCCGTTACCTAGCTGGCGTTTCAAATCTTTTAAAACTTTTGAAATATTGCTAGAAGCTGCCGATTTTCACCCTATTAATGCCGAGCAGATAAGAGAGTTTTATCTAGGCAATTTTGCGCTTGGTGGCCGCATGGTCCAAGCTGGGGGAGCTTCGCCATTTTCCTTACACCCACCAACTCTAGAATTTGCTGAAGCTTTACATGATTTTAGCTGGTTGCGCGATTTAAGGGGTGCCAAAACTCCATTATCAGCTACCTTTGCGCGCGCTATGGTACAAGAGTGGTTAGATAGCTGCAATTATAAAGCTGGAACAACACCATGGCGGCCGGATATAGTAGCGCGCAGACTTATCGCCTGCCTGTCGCATTGTCGTATGTTGGTCGAGGGTGCTTCGGGTAAATTTATAAAAAAATTCCTTAAATCATTAAGTTTCCAATTTCGATATTTGTATATTTCTGCAAAAACTATGCCAGAAAACGAAAGAAAATTACAAACCTATATTGGGCTATGTTTTGCAGCTATAAGTTTGAATATAGACGAAAAAAAACGGCAATATATCTATAAGCAATTGAGTAACTGCCTTGATAAGCAAATTTATCCAGATGGCGGCCATATTTCCCGCAACCCTACTGTGTTAATAAATTTACTCTTTGATCTACTTTCTATACGCTACAGCTTCAATTATATGGGCCAAGCCGCTCCAATAGCAATTCATAACGCTATCGAACGCATGATACCAGCCTTGCGTATGTTCTGCCATCAAGATGGTAGTATAGCTAGATTTAATGGCGTAGGGGCTATTTTACCAGAAAAACTTAGCAGTATTTTTGCCTTAGATGAGGCACAAGGCGAGGCATTTAGCTACGCCCCGTACTCAGGCTATCAGCGCCTACATGCAGAAACTACAACTATTATTGCGGATATCGGCAAAGCACCACCTTTTTATGCTTCTTATAATAGCGGCGCTGGCTGTCTTTCTTTTGAAATGTCATCTGGCAAACACAGCTTTATTGTTAATGCGGGGCTAGATTATTTTGCAAAAAATGAACACAAGCATTTAGGTCGCTTAAGCGCTGCGCACTCTACCGCCACGATAAGCAATAGTTCTGCCTGTGATTTTATAAGCCTTGACCAAAAAAATAATGAATTAGTTATCAATGGCAATTTTAATGTTTCTAGCGAGCAAATTAAAGGCCCGCAACAAATTGGCTTTATTGCTAGCCACGATGGCTACAAAAAAAAATGCAATTTACTGCACGAGCGCAAGCTCACCTTAACTTTAGACGGTAATGTTATTCAGGGTGTGGATAGATTTTTTACAGCTGGCGTAAAAGATGCCTGTTTAAAGGGTAGCGACCAGATCACCCTGCGTTTTCATTTACATCCAGATATCGAGCTTAGCTACAGCCCAATGGGCAATATATGTTTACAAGCAAAACAAGGTGATGTTTGGCAATTCAGCTGCTCTAATATCGATGCAGAAATTGAAGATTCCATATATTTTGCTTCGCTAAAAGGCGCGCAAGCCACTAAGCAAATTGTACTAACTTTTCGTCCTAGCCTATTAACGAAAATACACTGGTTATTTCAGCGCACCTATAGCGCGTCTTGAGTTTCTGTTACGACCTGCTGGGTAACTTTAACAGCCACCGTAGGTACATAAATTGGCGCTACTTCTGCTACAGTAATTTGTGTACCCATGGGAGCGATATAGGGAGAAGTTAAAATTGGTAAGCCATTTTTATTTAGATATTTACTACGTTTTTTCCAGGCAGCAAGAGAACAAACGGATTGTGAGATATTCGGCGCCTGGGTAGAATAAGAATCTAAAGGCAAAAGCTCTGTTAATAGCTTACCGTTTATGGTTTGCTGTTGAAAGCCAGTCTCCAACAAATTCGCCATGGTTTCTTCGCGTATATCCAATCTTGTAGCACCCAAAACTACCGCTATTAAAGTACGCCCAGCTCTTGTTGCACTAGCTACCAGATTATAGCCAGAAGCGCAGATAAAACCCGTTTTCATACCATCTATACCAACAAAGCGCCCTAGTAAATTATTAGAGTTAAGCATTATCTTGTGGCTATTAGCGTATCTTATAGCATTTATAGAAAAATAATTGCTATATTCTGGAAAATCTCTGCGCAAAGCGCAGGCTAAAATAGCTAAATCACGCGCCGTAGAATAATTATCACTATTCGGCAAGCCATTGGCGCTAGCAAAATGCGTATAATTCATTGCCAGTTGCCTAGCCTGCATATTCATTAGCTTAACAAAATTTGCTCTTGTCCCGCCTATTAATTCTCCTATAGAGGTAGCAATATCATTGGTAGATTTTACCATCATAATCTTCAAAGCCGTATCTAAACTAAATACAGTGCCAGCTGGATAGCCAGAACAGCTAGGCGGCTGCGAAACCGCATAGCGTGATAAAGTAATTTTACTATCTTTCGTTAAAACACCATCTTTTAAAGCTTTAAAAGTTAAATACACCGTCATCAATTTAGTTAGCGATGCAGGATACCAGCGGTCAAACGCCCGATTTTGCGCTACCACGCGGCTAGATTGCATATCTACCAAGATATATGGCTTATTATAATTTATAGCAAAACTTGCAAAAGGTAAAAATATACTGCTAATACTCAGCCAACACAGCAGCCTTATTAACATTTTACGCCAACAAATATCGCTCATATTCTTTAATTATTTCCTTTAGCTTTATATATATAAAATATACATAAATTTATTAAAGCAAGGATTAAAATGTACAAAAAGATCTTAGTTGCCACCGATGGCTCAAAGATAGCGGAAAAAGGCATAATAGCTGGTGCAAAATTAGCCAAAGGCCTAAATGCTGAGCTATTTATAGTAACCGTAACCAGCGCGATACCAAGCTATACTATTGACATACAGCCTGAATATGCGGGCACAGCAAGCGCATTTGAAGATACTAATGCAGACATAGCAAAAGAAGCCAAAAATATCTTAGAGCAGGGCTGCGCTATTGCTAAGCAGTATTATGACAATGTTAAAGCCATACATGCCGAAAATCCTATAGCAGCCCAAGGCATAATTGACAGCGCCAATGAATATGGCGCGGAAATTATAATTATAGCATCGCACGGCAGAACTGGCTTAACGCGCATGCTACTAGGCAGCCAAGCACAAGAAATACTAAACTTAAGTCAGCTACCAGTGTTAGTTGTAAAATAATTATTTTAACTGGCTGCGCCGAAATAATTGCGGTAAAGCCTTGCGTATATTAGACGCTGTTAAATAAGCTATGATAATTTTAATTATATCTCCTGGCAAATACACACTGTCTAATATAAATGCTTTTGTTAAGGGCATTTCTAAATAATGCACAAACCAAGCTATACCACATAGATGAATAACAAAGATACCACCTATAGCCAAAGAGGTAAGCTCACGCAAAGGAGTTAATCTAGTCCCTGAATATTTATATAGCATAGAAATACACAATGCCCCTGGAACCCAACCAAGCACATACCCGGTAGCTTGGTTGGTAAATACCGTAAGTCCACCCTGGCCACTCGCCATCAATGGTATACCAAAGGCAACAATAATTAAAAACACCAGCATAGTTATTAAACTATATTTGGGTTGCAATATCGCCCCGGTTAGCATAACCGCTAAGGTCTGCGCCGTTATTGGTACCGGGCCAAAGACTAAAGGCGGCACCTTACCCATTGCCGCAATCAATGCTACAAATAGGGCTACAGCTGTAATATCTTTTACTCGCATACTAACTACTCCTCTAAACTAAAACCTCGCGCCTCAATAGCTTCTGCCACTGCATTTTGCATTTTTAGAATATTAACAAAACTGGCCTGCAATAATGAAAGCATATCACGCTCTATGCTTCTAGCTTTTTGCGCCTCTCTTATTTGCTGTATCAAACTGCCAACTAACGGTATAAAACGCAAACTCATGGCAAAAATTAACGCAAAAGCTTTAACATTTATCTTAAATAAACGTAACGGCGCCAATAATTTTTCAAACATAACCATAGTTAAAGAAATTGGCGTAGTCAAAGAAATCAACCCAGCTAATAAATACAATATCACTACTCTAGTTACACACAACACAGCTTGCCATACAGGCATGGTTAAACAATCCATGCCAAGCAAAAAGATTAAAAAAATACCGATAACGCGCAATTGCTGCCAAATGGTTTTGTGATTATATCCATACAAATAAAATAGCACCAATACCGCAAACAGAACCACAGAATCCGAAGTCATATTTGCGTGATACACGTATATGCTAGTAATAATCAGCGTAATAAATTTGCCAGCTGGTATTAATAAATTCATAGCCTAGATTCCAGATAATATTGAATAGAAACTTTTGGTACATCATCACAAATAACTTTTCCTGCCTCTAGTACTATAACACGGTCAAACTTTTCTATAAGCCCAAAATCATGAGTTACGACTATAATTTGCTGATCTAGCTCGTTAATTATCTTATGAATCACTTTTTTATTGCTAAAATCTAGCCCGCTGGTTGGCTCATCAAACAAAAGAATGCTAGGATCTGTTATCAAAATAGCGCATATAGCCAATATCTGCTTTTCACCACCGCTCAAGCTATGAATAGGCTGCCCCCGCAAATGCTGTATATTATAACTGTTTAATATAGAATCCACAGCTTTTTCGATATCTAGAGCCGATAAACCACGATTTTTTAGGCCAAAGGCCAAATCTTCCTCTACTATTGGCATAATAATTTGAGTATCTGGGTTTTGAAAAACCAACCCCATTTTCTTTCTTATCAAAGAGCCATTTTTCTTAGTAGATACACCATTTACAAACACTTCACCTTCATCCGGTTCAACCAATGCATTGAGCAACCGTAATAAACTAGTTTTTCCTGAGCCATTGTCACCTATTATAGCTATTTTCTTTTCACTTAACTCAAGCGTAACGTCCTTTAATATAACTTTAGCATGGCTTAATAAGCCGACATTATTTAGTTGTATCATTAGCTTTACCTTTAGCTAGTTGCGCCAAACGTATGCGAGCGGCTAAAGGCATGGGTGGCTTAGGTGCTTGCTGCGCAGCGCTTAGCAATAATTCATCACAGGCAGTCTCTGTCCGTTCAATCAAAGTTTTCAAAAAAATCTTCTTATCTAAACCAGCTTCAATGGCAGGCAATATTTTTACCTTAATGGTACCTTTATATTTAAAAAAACTGCCCTTTGGCCAATATAAACCAGCATTATGCGCTATAGCTACAACAGGAATTTTTAATGACTCATATATAGAGACAATGCCTATTTTATAATCCGGCTCAGCCCCGGGTTCACGCCGTGTACCTTCAGGAAAAATCAAAATCTGGCGACCAATTGCTATTTTTTGCTTTGCTGCGCTTATAATTTGCTTCAACGCCCTTATCGGCGCTCCACGATTAATTGGTATCATACCCATCTTATACATATATGAGCCAAAGCCAGGTATCCACATTAATTCACGCTTTAATATATAAGTAGGGTCATCTAAATAAGGTAACAAAGCAAAGGTTTCCCAGGCTGATTGGTGTTTTGGAGCTATTATATAAGACTTACCCTTAGGCAAATGCTCTAGCCCTTCTATTCGCATATCTATACCTGCTATAAGCTTTAATAAAAATAAGCTAACTTTGGCCCAAAGTTTTGGAAAAAACCAAGCATAACGATGCGGTAATAAAAAATAAACAGGCGCATACAACAGCATTTGTAATAAAGTCGCGATTATAAAAACTAGATTAAAGGCTAAAGAACGTATGAATAGCAAATTCTAGCTTTCCTATTATTATAAGAGCAAATAAATTCTATAATTGGCGCTCTACCATTAACTGCTTTACTTCAGCTATAGCTTTTGCTGGATTTAAACCCTTTGGACAAGCTTGCGCGCAATTCATAATAGTATGGCAACGATATAAGCGAAATGGGTCTTCTAAATTATCCAAACGCGAGCCTTTAGCCTCATCCCTAGAATCAGCTATCCAACGATAAGCTTGCAATAATACAGCCGGGCCTAAATAACGATCCCCATTCCACCAATAGCTTGGACAAGAAGTTTGGCAACAAGCACATAATATGCATTCATACAAACCATCTAGCTTTGCTCGATCTTCATGACTTTGCAACCATTCTTTCTCTGGCTCTGGAGAAACTGTTTGTAACCAAGGTTCTATCAATCTATGCTGTGCGTAAAAACGCGTTAAGTCTGGCACTAGATCTTTTACTACTGGCATAGATGGCAAAGGATAAATTTTAACTGGATGCGAAACTTCATCCATGCCTTTAGTACATGCCAAGGTATTGCTACCATCAATGTTCATAGCACATGAACCGCAAATACCTTCTCGGCAAGAGCGTCGCAAAGTTAGGGTTGGGTCAATATGATTTTTTATATATAAAAGACCATCCAAAACCATGGGGCCACAAGAGTCACGATCCACGAAATAAGTATCTAAACGTGGGTTATCTTCATTATCTGGTGACCAACGATAAATCTTAAACTCGGTAAGCCGATTTGCCCCCTGAGGTTTTGCCCATGTTTTACCAATTTTTACTTGTGAATTTTTAGGAAGTTTCAACTGCACCATTATAAAAATCCCTTAATATACACGCTTTTTCGGCGCAATTTTTTGCAAATCTATGCCACCATCTTTTTGCGGCGTCAACGGGTCTACATGCACAGGCCTATAAGATAAATCTACCTTACCAGAATCTTCTACTTTCGCAAGGCTGTGCTTGCGCCAATTTACGTCATCGCGTTCGGTAAAATCTTCACGAGCATGCGCTCCTCTACTTTCTTTACGAGCTTGCGCGCTATAAATGGTAGCGATAGAATTTGCCATCAAATTATGCAATTCTAAAGTTTCAACTAAATCTGAATTCCATATCATAGATCGATCTGTAACCTTAATGTCATCAAGTTCGTTCCAGATAGCAGACAAACGCACACAACCTTGCGTCAAACTTTCCTGAGTTCTAAATACAGCGGCGTCTTCTTGCATAGCACGCTGCATTTTTTCTCGCAGTACCGCCGTTGGCGTGCCGCCGTCGCTATAGCGCAATTTATCAAATCTAGACATAATTTTGTCCACTGCGGCAACATTTATCTCTGCTATAGCAGCATTTTTATCAATTACCTGTCCAGCTCTTATTGCCGCCGCTCTGCCCAATACTACCAAATCTATCAAAGAATTTGAACCAAGCCGATTTGCGCCATGTACAGAAGCACAACCAGCCTCTCCAACAGCCATAAGGCCTGGAATAACTCTATTAGGGTCATCCATCGTCGGATTTAATACCTCGCCCCAGTAATTTGTGGGTATACCACCCATATTATAATGGACCGTAGGTATAACGGGTATCGGTTCTTTAGTTAAATCTACACCAGCAAATATACGTGCTGACTCAGAAATGCCTGGTAAGCGCTCTTTTAAAATCGCTTCATCAATATGACTCAATACCAAGAATAAGTGATCTTTTTTTACACCAACTCCGCGTCCTTCACGAATTTCTATAGTCATACAACGAGAAACAACATCGCGTGAAGCCAGATCCTTAAATGAAGGTGCATAACGCTCCATAAAGCGTTCGCCTTCACTATTAATCAAATAAGCACCTTCACCCCTAGCGCCCTCGGTTATTAAACAGCCAGAGCCATAAATACCTGTAGGGTGAAACTGCACAAACTCCATATCTTGCAAAGCCAACCCAGCGCGCGACGCCATGCCGCCGCCATCACCAGTGCATGTATGCGCAGAGGTAGCAGAAAAATATGCCCGACCATACCCACCAGTAGCCAACACCACCATTTTTGCACTAAATCTATGTATCTTACCGTCATCCAGATTCCAAGCTACGATACCTGTACAAACACCGTCAGTCATAATTAAATCTAGAGCAAAATATTCTATAAAAAATTGCGCATTATGCTTTAAACTTTGTCCATATAGGGTATGTAAAATTGCATGTCCGGTTCTATCAGCGGCCGCACAAGTTCTCTGTACTGGCGGTCCTTCGCCAAATTCTGTTGTGTGTCCACCAAAAGGACGCTGATAAATTTTGCCATCTTGCGTACGAGAAAACGGAACACCATAATGCTCTAGCTCATAAACAGCCGCCGGAGCATTCCTAACCATATATTCCATAGCATCTGCATCGCCAAGCCAATCAGACCCTTTTACAGTATCGTATAAATGCCATTGCCAATTATCTGGCCCCATATTAGCTAACGAAGCTGCTATGCCACCTTGGGCTGCGACTGTATGTGAACGGGTAGGAAAAACCTTAGTTATACATGCTGTTTTAAAACCCTGCTCGGCCATGCCCAAAGCAGCGCGCAACCCCGCGCCACCAGCGCCAACCACTACAACGTCAAATTTATGGTCGATATATTCATAGCTATTTGCCATAGGCTAGCCCCCAAAATTAATTTTCAACACCGAAATTATACAAGCTATAGCTATAGCCCAGCAAAACATAATATTCAAGATCAGCAAAAAAGCACGCAGAGAATGCTGCGGCACATAATCTTCTATTATAACCTGTAAACCAAGTTTCATATGATAAATACTTGAAACAATCATAAGCAACATTAATACCGCTATCATAGGGCAAGCTAAAACATTATGTACCGTAGTATAATCTCTACCTAGATACTTCACCAATAACCAAACAAAAAAGATAATTAAAGGTATATTTGCCATAGCCGTTAATCGTTGCAACCAAAAATGGCCACTACCAGATCTAGCAGCTCCCAAGCCCGCAGCTTTTGCTAAAGGTGGTCTAAAATCTTGTTTCATTTCTTGCATTCTGCACCTATTTTTAATGCGATAAATAACCCATAAGCCAAATGAAAATTGTTACTATAATTGAAATATATATAGTAGCAGTAGCAGTTTTTGTGGCTAAATGTTTTTCTAACAAATTAGGCTTTACATCCCAAATCAGATGCCTTATTCCGCCAACGGTATGATGCACTAAGGCAAGACTATATAGAAATAAAAATATTCTAACGATAATATTCTGGCTAAAAGAAGAAATTATGTTAAAAGCCTGTGCATTGTAGGCCAAAGCAATAAGCCAAGCCGCAAGCAAAATTGTACCAGCGTATAAAGCTACGCCCGTTATACGATGTGCTATAGACATAGCCATTGTTATAGGCCAACTATATATCTGTATATGAGGGGAAGTAGGACGCGCAGCAGTTATATTCACATTCTTCATATTTACCCCATCTTAATTCATCTTCTATGGCTTATAATAACAAACAAATACCCTACGTCAAGTACTGTTTGCCAGAGCCAAAATAAAGGGCGGTAAAACCGCCCCATTTTATTTATTAACCACGAGGCTTAGTTTTACGCGAATCTTGCTTTTCTGCAATACGTGCAGCCTTACCCGTTAAACCACGTAAATAATAAAGCTTTGCGCGGCGTACACGACCACGACGTAAAACTTCTACCGATTCAATAAGCGGCGTATAAACTGGAAAAACACGCTCAACACCTTCGCCATAAGAAATTTTACGCACTGTAAAGGTTTCCTGCAAACCGCCACCTTTACGAGCTATGCATACACCTTCATATGCCTGCACACGAGTACGCGTACCTTCAGTTACTCTAACTGAAACACGCAATGTGTCACCTGGTTGAAAATCTGGCAATTTACGTTTTTCTTCAATTTTTGCCTGTTGCTCAGCATTTATTTCATCAATAATATTCATGCTATCCCTATCTTTTATTCTCAAACAGCCAGAGCGCTCTATATCACTTTAGATACCAAAATTATGGCAGAGCGTATTCACCGTTTATTAGTTTACAAGCTTTTTTCCTTATTACCTTATTATAATGCTTTAAGCAAGTAATTTTTTATGCAATCGCCATAGGTCAGGACGGCGCTTTCTTGTTAATTTAGCTGCTTGTTCATAACGCCATTTTTCTATTTCTTTATGATTACCATTCAACAACACTGATGGCACTTCTATATTTTCAAAAATACGTGGCTTAGTATAATGAGGATATTCTAGCAAATGATTTTCAAAACTTTCGGTCTGCGCTGATTGCATATTATGCATCGTCCCCGGCAACAATCTTATGATACTGTCTAATATTGCAAACGCAGCTGCCTCTCCACCTGAGACTATAAAATCTCCTATAGAGATCTCTTCTAAAGAACGCTGATCTATTACTCGCTGATCAACCCCTTCAAACCTACCGCAAATCAAAGTAAAAGCAGGCAATTTTGCCATAGCTTTTGCATCAAGCTGCGTAAATCTTCTTCCACGCGGACTTAGTAAAAATTTTGGCCCTTCATCAGCTATAGAATCTATGGCTTTTGCCAAGATATCAGCCCGCAAAACCATACCAGCCCCACCACCAGCTGGCGTATCGTCCACAGATTTATGTTTATCTTGTGCAAAATCCCGAATATTCACCAAATGCAGCTGCCAAGCGCCAGACTCCAAAGCTTTTCCAGCCAGCGAAAAATTCAAAAAACCAGGAAACATCTGAGGATATAAAGTAACAATATTAATTTTCACGCCCATAAGCCAACCTAAAGCTCCATATAAACCAACGCATCTGCTGACATTGTAATAATTTTTTTACTTACATCTATCTCTGGAATCAGTTGTTTCTTAAAGGGTAACAAAAAACTTTTGCCTGCTAGATCAAAAATTTCTAAAATCTCGCCAGCTCCAAAATTATGAACAGCCTTAACTATACCATAAATTTTCTGTTGCTCATCAACCAGCTGCATGCCAATCAATTCGCTATAATAAAACTCTTCTAGCTCTAATTTAGGCAATTGCGCTGTCTTAACAAACAACTCAGTACCGATTAAGGTTTCAGCACAAGATCTATCAGTAATGTGCTTAAATTTAGCTATAATCTGCTTACCTGTTGGCCGCAGCCAATCTATCTCGTAAACTATACCAGACTTATCATAAAAAATATTATAATTAGCTAAATTAACACTAAAGCTTTTTAGCTTAACAGCACCATGAATACCGTGCGCACCGCCTACATAAGCAACCAAAATAGCATCTTGGCTAGACATCACTCGCAACTCTATGTAGTTAAACTATGCTTAAGCGCTGTTAATTGATGCAATAAATCTTCGTGCTTATTATTTTCTGGCGAAAATTCAGACTCCAAAAGTGCTTGTTTCAAAGCCTTTATTCGCTCGTCTAAACTATTGTGATCAACTTCATGCGATAATTCTGCATTATCCACCAGCAGACTAGTTTTATCACCAAGAATCTGCGCGAATCCACCATAGACAACATATTCAACCTTATTCGCCCCGTTGGTTATAGTAACTATGCCTGGATTTACCGTAGTAACAACAGGAGCATGTTGAGGTAAAATCGTCATCTCCCCCTTAGCAGCGGGAAGCACTACGCTGTTTACCATTTCGGAAAAAATCAATTTTTTTGGTGTAACAATTTCAAAAAGAAAGTTTTTTTCCATCAATTAGCCCTTTTTATCTTTATTTTGCTTCAGTTTCTAGCCGTTTTGCTTTTTCAATAGCTTCATCAATAGAACCTACCATATAAAAAGCAGCTTCTGGCATATTATCATACTCACCATCACACAAAGCTTTAAAGCTTTTAATTGTATCTTTTAAAGCAACCAATTTACCTGGAGCCCCAGTAAAGACCTCAGCCACATGGAAAGGCTGCGATAAAAAGCGCTCGATTTTACGAGCCCGCGCTACAACCAACTTATCCTCGGCAGATAATTCATCCATACCAAGAATAGCTATAATATCTTGCAAAGCTTTATAGCGCTGTAAAATCGTCTGCACTTTTCTTGCAACATCATAATGCTCTTGCCCTACAATTATAGGATCTAAGATACGAGAAGAAGAATCCAGTGGGTCCACCGCAGGATAAATACCTTTTTCTGCAATAGCACGCGATAAAACTGTTGTAGAGTCTAAATGCGCAAAAGAGGCCGCAGGAGCAGGATCCGTTAAATCATCAGCAGGCACATAAATAGCTTGCACAGAAGTAATAGAGCCTTTAACAGTAGTAGTTATTCGCTCTTGCAGGGCTCCCATATCTGTAGCCAATGTTGGCTGATAGCCCACAGCTGAAGGTATACGACCTAATAAAGCTGAAACTTCTGAGCCAGCTTGCGTAAACCGAAAAATATTATCTACGAAGAAAAGCACATCTTGTCCCTGATCACGAAAATGCTCTGCTATAGTAAGACCAGACAAAGCTACGCGAGCACGCGCGCCAGGAGGCTCATTCATTTGTCCATAAACTAGTGCACATTTAGAGCCAGCCACCGAGCCATCATGTTCTTTAGGATTCACATTAACATGCGATTCTATCATTTCATGATACAGATCGTTCCCTTCCCGCGTTCTTTCGCCAACACCTGCAAACACAGAATAGCCGCCATGAGCTTTGGCTATATTATTAATCAACTCCATAATTAAAACGGTTTTACCAACACCGGCACCGCCAAAAAGACCAACCTTACCGCCTTTAGAATATGGAGCCAACAAATCTATAACTTTAATACCAGTTTCTAAAATCTCTAATGCCGTAGATTGTTCAACATAAGGCGGGGCGTCTTGATGAATAGAACGCTTCAGCTCTGTTTTTATTTCACCAGCTTCATCTATTGGTTCACCGATAACATTCATTATCCGACCCAAGGTAGCTTCTCCCACTGGCACCATTATAGGCGAACCTAAATCGCGCACTTCCTGCCCGCGCATCAATCCCTCGGTTGTATCCATGGCAATTGCACGCACAACATTTTCTCCCAGATGCTGCGCTACTTCTAAAATCAGCTTTTGGCCATTATTTTCTGTTTCTAGAGCATGCAAAATCGCTGGCAAGGCCCCAGAAAACTCTACGTCGACAACGGCGCCAATAATCTGCTGAATATGCCCCAAAGATGCTGAATTTTCCATCTCTACTTTACCCTCTTGCTTAATACGGGTTACTGTTTTTCGTGATTTTTTTACCGTTTCTACAGCTGTATTATTTGTTAAATCTTCAATTTGCACCATTATCCCTACCTTATTTTAAAGAGCTTCTGCTCCAGAAATTATTTCTATTAACTCTGTAGTAATACGAGCCTGCCTTTGCCTATTATAGGTTATAGATAGGCGGCCTATCATATCGCCAGCATTTCGCGTTGCATTATCCATAGCTGTCATCTTAGAACCCATTTCGCCAGCAATATTTTCTAACAATGCCGTAAAAATTTGTGTAGAAACATTATGCTTTACCAAATCTTCTAATAATGCCGCGCGACTTGGTTCATACTCAAAGCTAAAATTCAAGCTAGTTTCAGTTGTAGTTGGCTCTTCCAAGTTTGCTGGTATCAACGGTAATATTTTAGGCTCTTGCTGTATAACAGATTTAAATTGTGAATAAACAAATAAACAAACATCAAATTCTTGCTGCTCAAACCTTGTCAAAATATTTTTTGATATTGCATCAGCTTGTTGATATTGCAAGTTTTTTATATCCCTTAAACTAATATGCTCTAACATTAGCGAGGCAAACTCGCGGCGCAGCATATCAGCACCCTTTTTGCCAATAGTTAAGATTTTAACATCTTTACCAGCGGCCAACAACTCCAGGATTTTCGCCCGCGCTAAGCGCACTATTTGCGAATTAAACCCGCCACATAGCCCACGCTCAGCTGTTGCGATTATAAGCAAATAACGTTGTGGGTTATCTGGCATGCGCAATAAAGCAGGTAAATCCTGTGCTGGCAAATCGTCTGAAATATTAGCTATAAGCTGCACCATTTTAACACTATAAGGCCGAGAGGCTTCTACAGCTTCTTGCGCTTTGCGCAATTTTGCTGCCGCTACCATCTGCATAGCTTTTGTAATTTTCTGCGTTGCTTTTACCGAAGCAATGCGATCTCTAAGATCTTTTAACGAAGCCATAAATTTTATAAAAACCTATATCTATAATTTGCAATAAGACTTACTTTAATGTAGTTTGTGCAGCCAAAAAATTCTCACTATAAGCAGCGATTATCTCGCTAAGCTTATTCTTGAGCTCATCTGTAATTTGCTGTTTTTGTGCTAAATCTGCCAATAAATCTTTATTATCTGTACGCAATTTCAACAACAAACCCTTTTCATAAGCAGCTATATCATCTACAGCTATATTATCGACATAACCATTAACACCAGCAAATAAAACCGCTACTTGCTCCTCCATCTTCAAGGGAGAAAATTGCGGCTGCTTTAATAATTGCGTAAGCCTAGCGCCGCGATTTAGCAAACGTTGCGTTGAAGCATCTAAATCCGAACCAAATTGTGCAAAAGCAGCCATTTCACGATATTGAGCAAGTTCACCTTTTATAGAGCCAGCAACCTGCTTCATCGCTTTTACTTGCGCAGCAGAACCAACCCGAGATACAGAAAACCCGACATTTACCGCAGGACGAATGCCCTGGTAAAATAAATTTGTTTCCAAGAAAATCTGTCCATCTGTAATAGAAATAACATTAGTCGGAATATAAGCAGAGATATCATTTGCCTGGGTTTCTATAACTGGCAAAGCTGTCAACGACCCCGCACCATGTTCATCACTTAATTTAGCCGCACGCTCCAAAAGTCTGGAATGAAGATAAAAAACATCACCTGGATACGCTTCCCGCCCAGGAGGTCTACGCAACAACAATGACATCTGACGATAAGCTACAGCCTGCTTAGATAAATCATCGTAACCGATCAAAGCATGCATGCCATTATCGCGAAAATATTCACCCATAGCACAGCCAGCAAAGGGAGCCAAAAATTGCATAGGCGCTGGATCCGAGGCCGTGGCAGCAACAATTATTGAATATTCTAGCGCCCCATTTTCTTCAAGAATTTTTACAAATTGCGCTACGGTTGAGCGTTTTTGCCCAATAGCCACATAAATGCAATAGATCTTTTCTTGCTCTGAGCCTGATTCATGAGCTGGCTTTTGGTTCAAAAAACTATCTAAAAGAATAGCTGTTTTTCCCGTTTGCCTATCGCCTATAACTAATTCACGTTGCCCACGGCCAATAGGAATCAAAGCATCTATCGCCTTAAGCCCCGTAGACATTGGTTCATGCACAGATTTACGAGCTATAATACCAGGAGCCTTAACATCTACCTGCCTATGTTCAGTAGCCTCTATTGGCCCCTTACCATCTATCGGATTACCAAGAGCGTCTACTACGCGGCCCAAAAGCCCCTTGCCCACTGGCACTTTAACTATATTATTGGTTCTTTTTACCGTAGAGCCTTCTTGTATAGTTTTATCAGAACCTAAAATAACCACCCCAACATTATCTGACTTTAAATTAAGCGCCATGCCTGGAACGCCACCTTCAAACTCAACCATTTCGCCAGCCTGTACATTGTCCAAGCCGTATATTGTAGCTATGCCATCGCCTACTGAAATCACTTGCCCGACTTCTGAAAGCTGAGCCGATTGTTCAAAATTTGATATCTGTTCTTTTAAGATTTTAGAAATCTCAGACGGTTTTATTTCCATCAATTGCCCTCTTTTAATGCCAATTTAAGCGATGATAATTTAGTTAAAAGCGATGTATCTATTTGATATGAACCAAACTTGACAATAAAGCCACCCAAAAGCGATGTATCTATTTTTATATCAAGCAGGATCTCTTTTTTAAACAGCGTTTTCAGCAACGTTACAATTTGTTGTTTTTGCTCTATTGTTGGATCGATTGAACTACGCAATTCAACTTTTGCTAAGTTTTGTTGATCTAACTTCAAAGCTTCAAAAGCCGTGGCAATATCTGCCAACGTGGCCAATTTGCCATTAGTTACTAAAAGCTTTAAAAAATTAGCAAATACAGAATATGAAGCATCCGCATTATTGGCTGCACCAAGTTCACGCAGCATGGATTCAATCAAGCTAGTTTGCTCGGCTTTACTATAAAATGAAGCGGCTAAAGCCTTTACCAGCACAGGGTGCTCCGCAAAAGCGCTAGACAATAGACGCAATTTCTCGTGCACAGAATCCAATATACCAGCTCCATGCGCTATGTCAAACAGGGCTTTAGCATAGGGCTGGGCCATTTTTGATAGTTGCGTCATTAAACTAAAATTCTTTCCTCTAGCTTCACATTTACTAGCTATGAGGTTTATCATAGTAGCATATGCTGCGCAATAGTTTCAAAACTGTTTTTTAAAAAAAACTATGGGGATTGATATCAATTTGTATTTTTATACTATTCGGCGCTTTTGGTACAATTGCTAACCATTGACGCAAAAATTGCTGAAGATTCACATTCTTAGCAGCTTTAATAAGCAATCTATATCGATATTGGTTACGTATCATAGCAAGCGGCGCTTGGGCTGGACCTAATACCGAAATATCGCGCATAGCAGGGGCTTTTTGCCGTAGAATACGGGCATAATCTTGTGTTGCTTGATTATTTACACCACTTATTATTAGAGCCGCTAATTGGGCAAAAGGCGGCATGGCGGCCTGCAACCGCATAGCAATTTCCTGAGCATAAAAACTTTCTTTATCGTTTTTTAAAATCGACTGTATAACAGGATGTTGAGGACTATAGGTTTGAATTATACCATGGCTTTTTGCACTTTGTCTGCCTGCTCGACCTGTTACCTGTACCAAAAGTTGATAACTACGCTCTGCAGCACGTAAATCACCATTGTTCAGTCCGATATCAGCGTCTATAACACCAACTAAACTAACTTTGGGAAAATTATGCCCTTTGCTTATCAATTGCGTACCTATTATAATGTCCACTTTTCCAGCACTTATATCCGCTAATTGCTGCCGCATAAGCCCTATGCCACCAATCATATCTGTGGAAAGAATCATAAGGCGAGCTTGCGGCAATAATTCTTGCACCTCTTCCGCTATGCGCTCTACGCCACCGCCAAAAGCCACTAATTGCTCAGCATTATGGCATTGGGGGCAAGCTTTAGGTATGTTTTGACTAAACCCACAGTGATGGCAAAGCAAAGCTTTATGAAATTTATGCTCGATTAAAAATGCTGAGCAATTAGGACAAGAAAAGCGATAGCCACAAGAACGACATAAAGTTATCGGTGCATAGCCACGTCTACCCAAAAATAAGATAGATTGCTGCTCTTTTTTTAAATTATCCATTAGGGCTGAAACCAAAGGCGGCGCCAAAAATCGATTGCGCGGCAAAGCAACCCTATTCATATCCACTAAACTTAATTGCGGCAAGCGCGCCTTGCTGTATCTTTCTTTTAACTCAATAAGTTTATATTTACCACTATTAACATTCACCACCGTTTCTATTGATGGGGTAGCGGAGCTCAAAATTATCGCAAAATTACCAAATTTAGCTCGAGCTACGGCCATGTCTCTAGCATTATAAAATATATTTTCTTCCTGCTTATAAGAAGAATCATGTTCTTCATCGACGATAATTAGCTGCAAATTTTTAAATGGTAAAAAAAGCGCAGACCTAGCACCGATTAATACTTGTATATGACCTAAAGCAACTTGATGCCAAATAATTTGGCGTTGTTTTTTTGTTAAACCAGAATGCCAAACCGCAGGGGTAGCTCCAAATCGCTCTTTAAAACGTGCTAAAAATTGTTGTGTCAGCGCAATTTCTGGCAATAATATCAGTATTTGACTATTATCTTTGAGCTTTTGCGCCACAGCTTCAAAATAAACTTCTGTTTTACCAGAACCAGTAATACCACTTAATAAGATAGCGGCAAAATTTGGCTGGGTAACTATAGCGCATAATTTTTCTACAGCATCTTCTTGCTCAGCAGAAAATTTCGTAACAGAGTGAAGAGGCAAAAGCTTAGTAGGCAAAGCAAGTTTTTTTTCTTGCCGCAAAAATCCTAATTGCACCAAGCCATTAATCATAGCCATTGAGACTTTTGCCGCTTTTACTAATTGGGATTTCTGCCAAGATTCACGCTCAGCGCTTATAGCTAAAAGTTGCTGACGCTTTGCTGTTAGCTTTAGCACCTGCTTAGCCATTGGCACAAAACTTATATAATCTAACTGCGGCATAACGATATCTGCCGCAAACCCGCGCAATAACATAGTTGCTACTAAGCCTAGCGGCGTAAGCGTATAATTTGCAAAAAATTGTGCAAACGCCATAAGCTCTTCACTCAAACAGATATCTTTATAGATTCTGTTAACAGGTCGTAATTTTAGTTTGGACAATTCCGCCTGAGCTATATGCTGCGTTTCTATAGCTATCGCATTATAATTTTTATTACCAAAAGTAACATTTATAATCGTCCCAGCTTTTATAGTAGCTTGGTCAGGCGGCAAGAGATAAAAATATGTTTTATCTAGCCTAACAGGCACCAAAACTACAATAACTGGAATGGGGGAATTGTTCATAATAAAAGCTCTACACCGCTAAGGATAAATGATGTATAAGCCAGCCTATAGATTAAACATCTATTGGAGCGGGCGAAGGGATTCGAACCCTCGACCCCAACCTTGGCAAGGTTGTGCTCTACCCCTGAGCTACGCCCGCTGAAATTTATCTACGCCGCAGTATAGCCCAGAGAAAAAAGATTGCAAGATTTATTTTATAAAAAACATATTTTTTTATAAAATAAGCGCTTTTCTTGCTATATTTAATGGTAAAAATTCAAAGGATTTAGGCTAGTGCAAAAAAAACCATCTGAGATCAACAATTTTTTAAACGCCTATAATAGCAAATTTAGTAGTTTACTATTTTATGGCCCTAACCACGGCTTAGTTTCTGGCCGAGCGGCAAACTATGCCAGACTCGCCAGCAATGCTTTTAACATAGCTTTAACCGATATACTTAGTACAATAATACTGCACGCCGATGAATTAGAAAGCAACCCGCAGAGATTGTTGGATGAAATACAAACCCTCTCTTTTTTTAACCATAAAAAAATAATTTGGCTAAAGCATTTAAACACCCAGCCAAACCTTACTAAATTGCTTAGCAATTTAGTAACAAGCGAGTTAGTAGATAGTTTATTATTGATAGAGGCTGGCGACCTTAAAAAAACTAATGGCTTACGCATCAAAACAGAGAGCTCAGCTTATAGCATGGCTATCCCATGTTTTAACGATGATGCTAACTCGTTAAATGGGCTAATAAATGAGATTTTACAAAAATATAGACTACAAATAGATGCAAGCACAAAACAAATTTTATTGCAGCAATTGGGTAGCGACTATCTGCTTTCTAAAAGCGAAATAGAAAAACTCTGCCTTTATTGTGCACACAAAGGACAAATAACAACAGAAGATGTTATAGCAGTTATCAGTAATGTTAGCGCATTTAATCTAACCGAAATAATCGATTATATGCTTCTAGGCAACTTAGCCCAGTTTAATAATAATTTTGAAAAATACATAGCTAGCGGGGAAAGCGCTATAGGTATTTTAAACAGCGCTATCAGACAGCTTAGCCAATTGCAGGCCTTGCGCTATGAATTAGATAATGGACAAAATGCTAATCAGCTTATAGAAAAAATAAGGCCGCCTGTCTTTTTTAAAAGAAAAAAAACATTAGAAACAGCTCTACAGCTGTGGCCGCTTAGCGCTATAAATCGTGCTTTAGCTCTGCTGCAAGAAGCTAATCTGCAATGCCGGCTAAATAATAAGAGCGAAATAATTATTACTCAAACCCTATGTTTGAAATTAGCGCGAGCTATAGCTTCAAAAAGCCGGGCTTAGTTCTTAAATACGACTAACATGCTCTAAATAAGCAGCGCGCAAGATACTAGCCATCGGGCCAAGCGCCCCCGAGCCTATTGTTTTACCATCTAACTGCACGACACCCGCTATAAAACTAGTAGCAGAGCTAATAAAAGCTTCTTTAGCCTGCAAGGCTTCTTCTAGGGTAAAAGGCCGCTCGGCAGTCTTTAGCCCCATTTTTTTTGCCAAATTCAATAGAGTAGCACGGGTTATACCAGGCAAAATTGTACCATCAGCATCTCTAGTTACTATGCAACCAGCAGAATCAACTATATAAAAATTAGCAGAGCTGGCCTCGGTTATATAACCGTCTTTCACTAAAACCACATCATCAAGCCCTTGCTTAACTGCAGCGCTCTTTTCCATAGAAGCAGATAAAAGCTGAGTAGTTTTAATGTCACAATGGCCCCAGCGTACATCTGGTCGAGAAATTAATTTTAACAATTTTGCCTCTAGCAAGACTTGATTTTCTTTAGCCACAGCAAACATAAAATAATTTGGTTGCAGATCCCCTGCGATAACAAAATCGCGGTCTGCTGAACCGCGCGTTACTTGCAGATATACTAAGCCCGTTCTATATTGATTCTGCTCTATTAATTGCCGCGCTGTAGCTAAAAAATCATCTACACTAAACGTAAAATCAATATTCAGGCGGCTTAGCGAATTTCTTAGCCGTTGTAAATGAGCTTGAAAATCTAAAAATTTGCCATCAAGGAAACAAATAACCTCGTACACTGAATCAGAAAATAAAATAGACCGATCAAATATTGGAAGGCTAGCCGTAGCTTCGCTTACAAATTTTCCGTTAACATAAGCTAGTTTAGTCATTACTTTCCCCTTTTGATTCTAAAGGCTTTGTAGTAAAATCTTGCATAAGGCTAGTTTTAGCGATTTTTTGCCAAATAACAGCACCTAAAATTTTACTCAATGGCGCCACAGCTTGCCACCGTAATAAAGCCATACCATCCGCACACCAGGCATAATCATATAAAAGCTCTGGCAGATTATAGCTTTTGCCGAGCTTTTCTTTAATTATTTTTGCTAAATTATAGCATCTAGCCAAGGGCTCAGCCTTTATAGCTTTTTCGACATAATCCATTGCAGCGCTAGGGCGGTCCCATTGCAGGGCAGTTTTGCTAAGTGCTAAATAAGAATATACATTTTCTGGTTGCAACTCGGCCAATTTCTGCGCGCGGTCAAATCGGGCTTCTGCTAGCAAATTCTTTTCACCATATATATAAGTCTCAGCTAAATCTGGATGTGCAAATTCTTTCCAGCCAGATTCACATAATTTTATTGCTTTACGCGCTTCATCACGCTTAAATAAAATTTGGCTATATATATTAATTATATTTATATTTTTGCTGTCTAAGCCATAGGCACGCTGTGCAAATTCTTCTGCCTGTTTTAAGTTATTAGACATCAACTCTTGCGCTCTGGCTATAGAAAATAAAGCCTTGCTATTGTGAAACGCCATAGAACTGCGCATGGATTTGGTGCTAGCCACTTCTATTTCCTGCCATAAATCCTGAGCCAATTGCCAATTGCCAGTAGCTATATAATGCCCCAAAAGATTATTATTTACCCAGCCAATGGTTTTATTAGCCTTAAACAATTCGCGACAATAATTATGCGCCGCTTCTATATCACCCCGCTGCAAAGCAGCTTTATACAGCATATGCAGCCCTATAGTTGCGCTATTTTCGTCTTTCTGCCCAGCCAAATCTTCATAACGTTTCAGGGCAGCGTGGTTTTTTCCCGCTTGTTTTAAAGTTTGCGCCTCAATTAATGGGTAAACAAGCTTATGCAACCCATTTAAACTAGGGCTGTTCTTATGATCTGAAATTGCGCTTAATTTAGCAAATAAATTGTCGGTTCTAGACTTATCGCCACTAATATAAGAAGCTATAGTATCAGTTAGCAAAGTTTCATATTGCTGTTTTTGAGCATTTTTGCGATTGGCAATCAAACGGCGAGGGGCCAAAAACAATTGGCGCAAAAAACTAACAAATAAATATATTACAAGCAACCCAAGAAATAATATACTAATGCCAAATAGGGCAGAAAACTTCCAACTCTTAGCACCAAAGTCAAAAATTATATTAAAATTATAAGCATCTAGGGCAGCAAAGGCCAACCCCAATATTATTATAATAAAAACATAAAGAAACAGCCGAGTCATTACATCGCAACTGGCGGGGTAGAGTTAGCAGGCACAGCCATATGGGTAGTTTCACTTAGCTGTTTTAATATAGACTGCAATGCTGTTTCTGCTCCTATCTTAACTTGTAATTTTGCTGTAAATGCCTGTAGATTTTGCTTCATAGAATCTGGCAATGTTGATAATTCTGCATTGGCTTTGGTATAATTAGCTTGTTTTAAGTAATATTCCACACGCGCCAAAATATCTGCTGGCTGTGAGCCCTGCAAATTACCGCTAGCGTGCCTTACCGTAATTTGCTGCTTTAGCCAATTTAACACTTTTTGACTGCTAGCTGCCTGCGAATCTGCTGCTGAACCCAAACCGATAATGCTATCGCTCTGTGTTCTAAATTCATCTAACAACATTTGTTGATTCGCTATACCAGTAGGCGCATATTGTTCAAAAATATGTAAATTATTTACATTAATAGCTGGGTCATTGCCACCCAGATTTTTTACCAGGCTTATTTCATTAGTAAAATCATGGCCAGAAGCTATAGTAAATTTCAAATTATTGAAGGCACTTAGCAAAGCAAGCTTATGCAGCTGCAGCAATTTATTCTGCAGCTCTTGCGAGGTAGCTTTTAGCTGCTCTACATTCTGCCGGTCAGCATCTGACAAAACCGTGCCATTTGCTGTAGTTTTTAGCGCGGCAATAGCGCCAGCTTGCTCGGCCTGCTGTTTTAATAAATTTGCGTTAACCGCCTGCAATTGCGTAAGATTTTGCTGCAGCTGATCTATTTTAGCATCTATTGCCAAGGCTCTACCTTCAACAGCTGTTAATCTATCTACACCACGAGAAGCGGTGGTTGCAGCGCCACTAAATAATGGCCATTTATAAGCCGCAAAGCTAGCTATGGCTAGGCCAAATACCGCGGCAATTGCCGTTAAAAGCCATTTTGGTGATGATTTGGATGAAGTTTGTTGTTCTACTTTTAATTCAGTCATAGTGCCCCGCTCAAGTTAGCTTATTATACATAATTTATTCGCTATAAGCAAAATGTCAATTCTTAACTTATTAGGTTAGAGATTAATTCAATAGCGCCACCTTCATCCGGTGTTGCAGACACATAAATATTTTGTGCTAGGTTGTTGGGTAAAGCTTGAGCTATGCGGCTCGAAAAACAAACATACTTCACTTGGGCTGGTAAATATTGAACTATTAATGAGCATAATTTTGCGCTATAATTTGAAGTAAGAAGCACTATAGAAACTGAGCCCAAATAAATTTCACCAATTAATATTTTATTTATATTAGCTTCGCAAGGCACTGTTGCATAAGTTTCTGCCACTCGAAAATCAATGCCCATTTTAAGCCATGTATATTCCAAAGCTTTACGCCGCCGATGGCCGCATAAATATAATAAAGGCGCTTGAATATTTTGATGCGTTAAGATAAATTCATCTAAGTCTCTAACTACCGCGGCAATATTACTGCAACCATAAGCCCTTGCCGTTTTGGCCGTCTCTTGCCCTATACAATAAAATGGCAAATGTGATATCGTCGCTAAATATGTTTTATCTAGATAAAAAAAACTTGCAGCACTAGTAACTATTACATTAACAACACCTTCTATCATAGGCAGCTGCGTAAAATAAGGCCGAATTTCGCTAAGCGGTATAGCAATCGCCTCTAAGCCAATCTGCCGTAAACATTCCAATGTCTTTTGTGCTCTAAGCTTTGGCCGAGTTACTAAAATCTTACCAGCTTTATTCCCAATCTGCAAAAAAATCTGCCCCCGCATATTCAAGCAGTTGCTGCGCTCCTTTGATTCCTATATTATTAGCGATCTCGCACGCATCGGCGAGCATAAGCATTTGTTTTAATGCAAACTCCTCTTTAATTTCAAAGGATTCTTTGCCGTCCACCGATAAAATCATACCGTGAAAATATAATTTGTTATTTTCTATAAAAGCATATGCGCAAATCGGCGTGCGGCAAGAACCATCGAGCTGTTTTAAAAAAGCTCTTTCTGCACTTAAAGCTATATGAGTTTCAAAATGGTCTAGCTTAGACAATAAATTTTGTGTAACCAAATCTACTTGCCTGGTTTCTAGACAAATCGCGCCCTGCCCTGGAGCTGGTGGAAAAGTAGCTACATCCATTATTTGCGTAATATGCTCTGTCAAACCAAGCCGCTGCAAGCCTGATAGCGCCAAAAAAGTTCCTGATATTTGCCCAGTTTGCACTTTTGCTAACCGTGTTTCTACATTACCGCGCAATAAAACGATATTTAAATCTGGACGTAGTTTTTTTACTAAAGCCTGCCGCCTCAAGGCCGAGGTACCAATAGTTGCCCCCGGGGGTAAATCTTCAAACAACACCTTATTATGCGAAATAAAGCAATCTGCCACGGCAGCCCTTTTCATATAAGCCGCAATAATCAGGTTATCTGGCAACAGAGTTGGCATATCCTTAGTTGAATGTACTGCTACATCTATCCTATTTGCTAGCAAAGCATCTTCTATTTCTGCCGTAAATAAGCCTTTGCCACCTATCTGTGCCAAAGAACGATTTAAAATACGGTCGCCCTGCGTGCTCATAGATTCTATCAATATATCGTTAGACGATAAACCATGGGCTGCTTGAAAAGCTAGCTTAACTTCTAAGCTCATTGCCAAAGCTAAGTTACTACTACGCGAACCGATTTTTATAATTTTCCTTTGCATTTCTCTCCCATGATATGTTATTGCATGGTATATTATAATTACACAAAAAGATCAAAGGCTATAGCGTAAAATGCGCATTTTGGGTATAGAGACTAGTTGTGACGAAACGGCAGCTGCCATTGTAGAATGCGATGAAGCTGGCCAAGGACATATCCTTAGCAATATAATTTGGACCCAAACAGAGCACACCACTTATGGCGGTGTAGTACCCGAAATTGCGGCAAGAGCCCATGTAGAAAAATTAGATGAACTTATCTTGCAAGCCTTAAAGCAAAGCAAAAGTAGTTGGCAAGAAATATCTGCTATAGCCGCAACGGCGGGGCCTGGCTTAATTGGCGGGCTTATGGTAGGGCTGGTAACAGCAAAAGCCTTGTGTTTAGCTTTGAACAAACCCTTAATTGCCGTTAATCATCTAGAGGGCCACGCGCTTACTGCACGGCTTAGCCATAATATAGCTTTTCCTTATTTATTATTGCTGGTTTCCGGCGGACATACGCAATTGTTATTAATTAAAGATTTTCAAAATTATGAACGTTTAGGCACAACTATAGATGACGCCTTGGGTGAAGCTTTTGATAAAACTGCTAAGCTATTGGGCTTGGGCTATCCTGGCGGACCAGCTGTTGAAGATAAAGCTCAACAAGGCTGTGCTAGCGCTTATAATTTTCCCCGACCGTTAAAAGGCAAACCTGGCTTCGATTTTTCCTTTTCTGGACTAAAAACAGCTATACGGCATTGTATAGAGCAAGAAAATGTTACACAAACTGGTCTTACAGCTAAAAAAATTGCAGATATCTGTGCCTCTTTCCAAACCGCGATATGCGACATATTAAACAACCGAGCACAAGCAGCAATGCTATATTTTAGCCAACAATATACACAAGCAAAGCCAGTGTTTGTAGTAAGTGGCGGCGTTGCAGCAAATCAACAAATACGCAACCAATTGCAAAATTTATGCCAAGCAAATGAATTTGAATTTATTGCACCGCCGCAAAATTTATGCAGCGATAATGCCGCGATGATAGCTTGGGCCGGAGCAGAGCATTTTGCAAGAGGCAATTGCAGCAGCTTAGCTTTCGCCGCAAAATCCCGCTGGCGCTTAGACGAAAATGCAACTATTGCCTTGGGGTCAGGCAAAAAAGGAGCCAAAGCATGAATTATACCATAATAGGCAGTGGCGCCTGGGGCACAGCATTAGCCAATATGATAAGCCAAAAGGATTTTGTAACACAAATATTTGGCCATAATCAGCAAATTATCAACGAAATAAACACCCAACACAGCAATGAAAAATATCTACCCTCTATTAAACTTAGTAGCAAACTTATAGGCTGTAGCGATTTACAACAAGGCCTGCAAAAAGCGCAACGTATTATTTTGGCCGTTCCGGCACAAAGCCTAAGAAGCTTTTTGATTGAAAACAAAGCCATTATTAGCCCTAACCCAGCCCCACTTATCTTATGCGCTAAGGGTATTGAGCGCGAGCAAGGCTGCTTTATGTCACAAATAGTAGCAGAGGTTCTACCCCAACATACAATCGCCGTACTTTCTGGGCCTAGCTTTGCCGAAGATGTGGCCCGCGCACTACCAACGGCCGTTACCCTGGCTTGCCAGGATGTAGCTTTGGCAGAACAATTATCACTAGAATTATCCTCGCATATTTTTCGCTGCTATATTAGTAATGACATTTTAGGCGCACAAATTGGTGGCGCTCTAAAAAATGTTTTTGCTATTGCTAGCGGAGCTGCTGCTGGCTACAAATTAGGCGATAGCGCTGCTGCGGCTTTAATAACTCGTAGTTTTGCTGAAATGCGGCGCATAGGTATAAGCTTGGGCGGCAAGCTAGAAACACTCTGCGGGCTCAGCGGGCTGGGAGATTTAATGCTTACTTGTAATTCTAGCAAATCTCGCAATTATGCCTATGGCTATGCATTGGGCACTAAAACCCCACCTGCTAACAAATTGGTTGAAGGATATTTTACAGCTACCATAGCAGCCAAACTTTGCCGAAAACATAATATTGACGCCCCGCTTATATTTGCGGTAGAAAAACTACTAAATGGTACCCGCTCCATTGAAGAAACCTGCAGCATGCTATTAAATAGAACTATTAAAATTGAAGATTAACATGAAAAAAAACATAGAAAATATTAATTACTGGCTATTTAAATCAGAACCAGATTGCTGGTCTTGGGCGCAGCAAAAAGCCAAAGGTAATGAAGGGGAAGAATGGAGCGGCGTTCGCAATTTTGAAGCTCGCAACAATATGCAAAAAATGCGGCTTAAAGATCGTGGTTTCTTTTATCACTCTGGTAAAGAAAAGCGGATTCTTGGCATTGTCGAAATATGCAAAACTGCTCATATAGACAGCACAAGCGAAGATGATTGCTGGTATTGCGTAAATGTATGTGCAATTTCTGAACTGGCCCGCCCAGTCTCTTTAGCGCAAATTAAAGAACACCCGCAATTAGCCGACATGGCTCTAGTAAGGCGCTCTAGGCTTTCTGTTGCGCCTGTAGCCCCACATGAATGGCAAATTATCTGCGAATTAGCGCAAGAATCATAATATCATGTCAACTATCGCCTTATACATTAATGATACTATCTTGCACCGGCTTATCGCTGAACAGCTAAATTATATTGCTGACTATAAGGCACAAGATTACGCCGAAAATACCCAAGATTATGATTTGCTAATAATTGATCTAGACAGTGTTGAGCTAAATAATTTTATACCCAATGCCGCCGCACCAATATTAGCTTTGGCAAATGCTGCAGATATACAAAGCCAAATTGCAAAGCTAGATTTTGAAATAAACGATTATCTTAGCAAGCCATTTCGCCTGACCCATCTTTTAAAACGCATAAGCGAAAGATTAAGCAAAAATCAGCTTTGTTTCAGCTGCGCTAATTATAAATTTTATGCTTCTAAAAATTTATTTATTAATGACAAAGAGCATATGATAAAAATAACGCCAAAAGAGGTCGAAATAATAAGCTATCTCTATCAAGAAAAAGCTAGATTTGTTGGCACAAAAGAGCTTTTGTCTAATATAAAAGGCATACAAGAAATAAGCTTATATCGCTTGCGGCAAAAATTTGGCAACAGCAATATCTTATGCAAAAACAAAGCTGGCTACAGGCTAAATCTTTAAGGCAATGCCCCTATAATCCCCATTAAATTTAATGCTGATTTATTGTCCCATGGCGCTGCACCATTTACCACAGCTATCAAACAATGCTGCTTATTAAATAACAAGCTAACAGGCAAGCCAAAAGCCAGGCTTTTTCTACGTAGGGAATTAAATAACTCACCATCCTTATCCCTATAGGCGGCTAAATTACTTGCTACAGAATTATCAAAAAATTGCCTGATTTTTTCTGTTGTGCTATTATCTATATTAACTGGGATGAGTTGAAATTTTTTTTCTAGCTCATATTTTGCTAAAGCCGCTAAAGCTGGCATTTCCTGGCGACATGGGCCGCACCAAGACGCCCACAGATTTAGCAACACAGCTTTATCGCCCAAAGAGGCCAATTTTACCTCTTGCCCAGCAGGGCTAGTAATACTCCAATCGCCGCCATAAATCGGCTGCTCCAATATACGCATATTAGCAAACGCTGCTTTGCTAAGCGTTACTTTATCCGCAGCAGCCAATGCGCAGCTTGGGGATGTTGCATAAGATGGTGCGGCTAACAAAAAAAATAAAACAAAAGCGACAAAATATGGCATAGCTTTAACCTAAAAAAACTGTTATTTATGACAAGTTTATTATAGAAGAATAAATAAAAGGTAACCTATGGCATTAACTAAACTTTTTCTTGGCCTAAGCTTGGCTGCTGTCCTTTTAGCGGCGTGCGGGCGCGCTGGGCCACCTGTGATAACAAAGCAGCTACAAAACCATAAATTTATCCTAGATCCTTTACTAAATTAGCGCTGAATTATGCAAGATTTTATTTATAATGAACAAGGCGAGCTACTTGCCGAAAATGTTAAAATTAGCGCTATAGCCGCAACTATTGGCACACCTTTTTATTGCTATAGTTCTAGTACTATAAATAAATTATGCAGCTATTACCATGCTGCCTTCAAACCGATAGGCGAATATTTAATTGCCTATGCAGTAAAAGCCAATTCTAATCAAGCTATAATAAGTCAACTTGGTGAACTTGGCTGCGGCGCCGATATTGTTTCGCATGGTGAATTGAAACGGGCTATACACGCAAAAATTAACCCGCAAAAAATTATCTTCTCTGGCGTCGGCAAAAGCATTGAAGAGATAGATCATGCTTTGCAGCTTAATATTGGCTGTTTCAACATAGAATCAAAGGCCGAGCTAGAGTTACTGGCCCAGCGCGCGGCTTTTTTGGCTATTGAAGCACGCATTTCTATTAGAGTTAACCCAAACATTGATGCAAAAACACACCCAAAAATTGCCACGGGCATGTCTCATAACAAATTTGGAATTGAATTGTGCCAAGCATTAGCATTATATGAGTATGCGGCTAAGCTAGCCTATATAAAAATTTGCGGCATAGATGTGCATATTGGCAGTCAAATACGCGATTTAACCCCCTTTGGCGAGGCATTTCATGTTATTAACCAGTTTATTAAAGAATTAAATGCGCATAATATAGAACTTGCCCATGTAGATATTGGTGGCGGCCTAGGCATTGATTATAATAAGCTCGGCGCAGATTTAGAAGATAAAGATAATATCGAGCAATATGCAAAACTAGCTGCAAAATATTTTGCAAATAGTGGTTTAAAGATTATATGCGAACCAGGACGCTCTTTAGTCGGAAATGCTGGCATACTAGTAAGCTCGGTATTATATAGCAAAAAAAGCTATAACAAAACATTCATAATTATTGACGCAGCCATGAATGATTTATTGCGGCCTACTTTATATAACGCTTTCCAGAAAATAATAACGGTACAGCAACAACCAACTAGACCAAAAATACATGCTGATATCGTAGGCCCCGTTTGTGAAACAGGCGACTATATAGCCCAAGATAGAGAAATAGAAATGGTTAACAATGGGGAAATGTTAGCTATTTTAGGTGCTGGCGCCTATGGTGCAGTTATGGCTAGCACCTATAATAGCCGGCTATTGATACCAGAAATATTGGTTAAAGACACGCAATTTGCTATTATTAGGCCAAGGCAAAGCTACCAAGCTCTACTAGAGCTAGACCGCTTGCCGCCCTGGCAATAATAATTATACTTAAGATATTGTAGCAAATTACGTAGAAAGCCCTAATAAATCCCCCATCATAGAAGCTGCTACAACAAAGCGTGAAATATTCAAATCTGCCTCTATTAAAGCATTCATACGTGCCGTTATCGGCTCAATCTCATTATATCGCTGGGTAAGCCAAGCAGATACTGGTGTATCCGTGTCTTTATGATTTTTTACTACATTAACCGTAATTTGGCACAAAGTACGCCCAATAGCGTCCTTTGCTCTCGCCAAAGCCATATCATCATAATAGTCAATTACAGGAATAGCGTTACTGGCCTCTTCAACTTGATCTATTTTAAATATAGTGCTGATTTTGAAATAACTACGGCTAAGTATAGTTAAATCAATATTCTCCTGCACCGACATCAAAACAATATCAGGAATTCTTATAGATATTTGCAAGAAGCTTAATCTACGAGCCAAGCTCGATTCTAACCCCAAGGATATATATTGTGCTTGTTTTTGCTCTAGCACTGCATATAACTCATCTGGCAATATATCTTTAGCATTATCGTATAGATAATTATGGGCTTTTGCAATTTTTTCTACTATTTCGCTTAAACTATATTCATTATTTAAACGAGGATAAAGCTTAACCATATTTAAAAACAGCTCTATAGTCTGCGCTAATTTTACCATTACCTCTTTATATAATCCGTTTTGCACTTGGCCTGGAATAATATTATCTAAAGCATCGATATCTTTAATTAAAGATTCAACAGCAAAACCGTCATGAATAGCGATATAAGCTTTTGCCACTTCAATAATATCTATACCTGCTTTATCAGCTAAACGAAAAGCAAAAATAGCTCCGGTAGAATTGACAATAGCGTTAGCTAAGATAGTAGCTATTATAGGGCGCCGCAATTGGTGACGCTCTATCTCCGCGCTAAATTTGCTTTGCATTAATGGCGGAAAATACGCCAACAATCTTGCATGAAAATAACTGTCGTCCAAAAATTCACTATTTGTAAGCTCATCTTGCAGTGTTAGCTTGGCATAAGCCATTAGCACCGAAAGTTCTGGTCTAGTTAAAGCTTGCCCATGCAACAACCGTTCTTTTAACGCAGTATCTGACGGCAAGATTTCTACTTTGCGATCTAGCCGCCCTTGACGCTCTAGACTAGACATAAAGCGCATTTGTTGCGGCAAATTACGTGTTGCCATATCTTGAGCAAGCGATAATACCAGAGGTTGCCGATAATTATTATACAAAACCAGTGCCGACACATCTGGGGTCATATTTTTCAATAATTCATTTCGCTCTTCCCGCGTGAGCTTACCATTACGCATAGCATCTGCCAAAGCAATCTTGATATTAACCTCTACATCCGAGCAATTAACCCCGGCAGAATTATCTATCGCATCGGTATCACAGCGCCCGCCAGCTATAGAATATTCTATACGACCACGTTGCGTTAAGCCAAGATTCGCACCTTCAGCCACAATCTTAGCACGCAATTGATTGCCCGTAACCCGGACACTATCATTAGCTCTGTCCCCGACTTGCGCATCTGTTTCGCTACTAGAACGAACATACGTACCAATACCGCCAAACCATAACAAATCTACCTCGGCTTTTAATATGGCATTAATTATCTCAAACGGCGTACCTGATTGTTGTTGCAGACCAATCGCGGCAGCGGCTTCTGGCGTTAGTTTTATTGCTTTTGCTGAACGCGAAAATACACCGCCACCTTTCGAAATCTTAGTAACATCATAATCTTGCCAACTAGAACGCTCCATATTAAACAAACGCTCGCGCTCGGCATAACTAGTAGCTATATCTGGGTTAGGGTCAATAAAAATATCTCTATGGTCAAAAGCCGCTATAAGCTTTATCTGTTTAGATAACAACATACCATTGCCAAACACATCACCAGACATATCGCCAACACCGATTACTGTAAAAGGTTGCGTTTGGATGTCTCGGTTAAACAACTCACGGAAATGGCGCTTTACAGCTTCCCAAGCGCCTTTAGCGGTAATGCCCATTTTTTTATGGTCATAGCCCGCCGAGCCACCAGAAGCAAAAGCGTCATCTAACCAAAATTCATGGCTTTGGCTAATAGCATTAGCTGTATCAGAAAAGCTTGCGGTACCTTTATCTGCAGCAACAACAAAATATGGATCATCGCCATCAAGCCGCTTTACATCCTTTGGTGGCTGCACTTTGCCCGCTACCAAATTATCTGTTATCGAAAGCATGGCATCGATATAGCCTATATAAGCTTGGCGCGCAGCTTCGCTTAATTGCGCTCTATCCGCATTTTGTGGCAATTGATGTGGGTAAAACCCGCCTTTTGAACCCACAGGCACTATCACCACATTTTTTACTTGCTGGGCTTTTACCAAACCCAACACCTCGGTACGATAATCTAATGGCCGATCAGACCATCTAATACCGCCGCGCGCTACAGGGCCAAAACGCAAATGTACGCCCTCTACCAACATGCCATAAACAAATATTTCGCGATATGGCTTAGGTTGCGGCATGCCTTCAATCAAGCGTGGATCAAATTTAATAGCTATAATAGAGCGCAATTCACCATTTTCTTGGCTAGCAAAAGCATTGGTGCGTTGGCTTGCTTCTATAAGACTTACATAACGTCGTAAAATTAAATCATCATCCAAATTAGGCACACTCTGCAAGGCTTCTTCTATCTTACTACGCAATTGCTCTATTTTAGCTTTGCTTTGCTCAGAATCTAATTGCGGAGCAAATTTTTGATAAAACATTTCATATAAATCGCGTGCAATATTACCATAAGCATCCAGGGCATTTGCCAAATGCTTCTGAGAATAAGCTATGCCTATTTGTTGCAAATAACGCCCATATATCCGTAGAATCAATACTTCTCGCGGTGCCAATTTTGCCGACTGACATAATTTATTATAAGCGTCATCGTCAATTTTTTCTGCCCATGCTTGCTCAAAAGTCGCGTTCAGCAACGCAACATTTTCTAGATCTACTTTAGCCTGATTACTGCGCTGCAATTGCATAGAATGCATATAAATCAACTGATCATTCTCATCCAACAACTCAAATGTCTGCTCATTTATTACTGTAAAACCCATATTTTCTAACAGAGGCACACGCTCAGATAACATAAGGGCAGTTTGTCGGTGATATAATTTTAAACTAACCTTATTTTCTTCTTGCTCAGCAGATCGATAAAACTGTACGAATAATGGTTTTTCTGCATCAAGCTCTAAAATATGCCGCGCATCTTCAAGAGCAGCTTTGGCGTCAAAACTATCGCGATAGATAGGCGGGAACTTTGCCGCCAAATGTACGGTCGGATCTTCAGCACCGGATGAGCCAGCTTCGGTTATCAGACTTTCATTCCAGCTGCGAGTAATGCTAGAGATAGCTTTTTCTAGCGTTTCTCTTTCTATTTGCGGTGCTTTAGTTGCAGCATTACGGTGAATAATATAATGCAAACGTGTTATGGCTGTGTCCATAAAAAAGGAACTATATTCGTAAAAATCGCCCCCATAAACTTCTAGCAAATACTGACCTAATTTTTCGCAATTGCTTATATTATATTGCGCCTTTGGCAAATATACCAAAGTTGTAACAAAGGATGTCGCATCTACCGGATGGCTTAAAACGCGTAGTCGCGGCCTGTCTACTAGCTCTAGCAACAGGGCAACATTTTCTGCCAATTGTTTGACATCTGTACGAAACATCTCATCGCGTGGATAATGCTCTAAAATATTTAGCAACGCCTTGCCAGAATGATCCTTAACATTATAGCCCAATTGCTTAACAATGATATTCGCTTTATCACGCAAATATGGAATAGAACATACAGCATTCGTATAAGCACTAGTTGTAAACAGCCCAACAATACGCAGAACCGAAGCGGCTTCCTTTTGCGGTTGCAAGATTTTTACATATATATCTTCTAAGCACACAAATTTATGAACTTTTGAACGCTCATCTGCCTTGGTAATAGTTAATAAATTAGCGCCCATAGGCCAGTTCAATTCTTTCGGCAGATCTACACCCAAAAAACTTACAGGATCTGCTAATAATTTATTATCCTCAAGCTTATATTCGCCTAGGCCAAGAAAGGTAAAGTTATTATCAACCAACCACAATAAAAACTCTGCCACAGCCTCCATTTCGCTATCACGCTTAGTTGCCGCCAAATTTTGATAATTAGTTGCTACCTCTTTAACCTTTGTTACCATCGAAGGCCAGGCAGCCACAGCGCGGCTAACAGAGTTTAAAACCTCTTGTAGCTTACCATTTAATTGTTCTTGCGAAGCAATGCTAATATGCTCTACAGCAAATTGCATTAAACTTAATCGATGTTGTTTTTGCTCAGCAAATTGAGCGCTGCTTACTAAAAGACCAGATTCATGCGGTGCTATGTCTAAAATAGGATGAGCTACCATATATAAAGCTAATTTGGAGTCATTTATAGTATTTAAAACTGAATCAAGCAAAAATGGCTTATTTTCATTTACAACTGTTATAACTACTATAGGTTTGCCTTTACGAGAAAGCCCCTCTGTTGCAAAACGCAATATGGGTTTGTCTGTTTTATAGTCCAGCAAGGCGCTAGCAGCTTCTTTAACTAGGCTCAGCTGCTCCTGCTCCGTAAATTGCTGCAAATCCTCTTTAGACACAGCGCCCAGAATTAAAGGCACAAGCGCGGCATAGTCTATTGGCGCATTTCCTTTAATCACTAGCTGTTTTGTGGCTTCAACTACATTATCTATTGACACGGTATATCCCTTTTGCAATTATCTCAAGCTATTCTAATACAAATTATGCTAATGTAAAATATATTTCTTTATTTTATAGCAGGATTAAAAAGAATTAATGACTACACTGCCAGAAAGCTTACTGCAAGGCTATGCAAGCTTTAAAAACAGCCTTAATAAAACAGACAAGCAGCATTACAAACAACTTGCCAGAGAAGGGCAAACGCCAAAAATTATGGTTGTCGCTTGCTGTGATTCTCGTGTTTCACCAGAAACTATTTTTAATACCGCACCAGGCGAAATTTTTGTGGTGCGCAATATTTCTAATTTAATACCACCATTTGAACCAGACGGCCAGCATCACTCAACTTCTGCTGCTTTAGAATATGGCGTACGAATCCTAAAAATCAATCATATAGTTATATTAGGGCATGAAAATTGCGGTGGTATAACTGGCGTTTTAAATAACACCATGAACCCCATAGCAAATAGCGATTTTATTGGCCAATGGCTAGATTTATTAACCCCCTTAAGCAAAGAATTACTAGCAGATAGCTCCTTAACTTTAAGCCAAAAACATACAGTTCTAGAGCAACTTTCGCTAAAGCAATCGCTATTGAATTTACGCAGTTTCCCCTGGATCAAACAATTGGAAGAAGCAAAGAAATTAAGCCTAAGCGCGGTATGGTTTGCTATAGAAAAAAGCGAACTATGGATATGGCAGGAAGCTAGCAAAACTTTTGAAAAACTAGCGCGGTCAGCTTGACTTTATGCTGTAATTATAGTTTACTGCAAAACTGCATTACTTATCTAACATTAAGTATTATATAAATATAAGCTAGGGCGCAATTATTGCACAGACCTTTAGCTAACATCCGACAGCGCAGAGCGTCCTCGGGTGCTTTATTTGTTTGTATAATATAGGGGCACAAAACTATGTTTGAATCTTTACAAGATAGACTTGGGCAGGTTTTTAACAATTTAACAGGCCGCGGCAGCCTTTCACCAAAAGATACCCAACAAGCCTTAGCCGAGATCAGAGCCGCTTTAATAGAGGCCGATGTTTCCTTACCTATTGTTCGCGGCTTTATAAAACGAGTAAGCGAAAAAGCGGTTGGCGCACAAATCATACGCTCTGTAAAACCAGGGCAAATGGTAGTTAAGCTAGTGCATGATGAATTGGTTGCGATTCTAGGCACGGATGAAGCGACTATTAGTTTAAATGCTGCAGCCCCTGTAGTGCTATTATTGGTAGGGTTACAAGGCTCAGGAAAAACCACTACAAGTGCTAAATTGGCCAAACGGCTAAAAACCCAAAAAGGCAAAAAAGTCCTACTAGCTTCACTAGACACGCAGCGGCCAGCCGCACAAGAACAATTACGGCAGTTAGCGGAGCAAATTCAAATAGAAAGCCTGCCTATTGTGCAAGGGCAAGGCCCAACAGAAATAGCAAAACGCGCTTTGGCTACCGCAAAATCTCAGTCTTTTGATATATTAATTTTAGATAGCGCTGGCCGTACCCATATAGATGAAAATTTAATGCAAGAGTTGCAGCAAATAAAGGTTGCCACTAACCCGCATGAGATCTTATTGGTAGCAGATAGCTTAACTGGGCAAGATGCCGTTAATTTAGCTTCTTCTTTTAATGAGCGTATGGCTTTAACTGGTATAATTTTAACTAGAATAGATGGCGATGGACGCGGCGGGGCCGCGCTTAGCATGCGAGCAGCAACTGGCCTGCCCATTAAAGCCGTTGGCGTGGGTGAAAAGCTTGATGATTTAGAAGATTTTTATCCTAAACGTATAGCCGATCGCATTTTGGGCATGGGAGATATCGTAAGCCTGGTGGAAAAGGCAGCGGAGAATCTGGATAAAGAAAAAGCAGCCGCTTTAGCAAAAAAGATGCAAAGCGGTAAGTTTGACTTTAACGATTTAGCCACTCAATTGCAGCAAATGCAAAAGCTAGGCGGATTAGGTAATATAATGAGTATGTTGCCTGGTGTAGCCAAGATGAAAAATCAGATTATGAACGCTGGCATAAATGACCAGCTCATACGCAAGCAATTAGCAATAATTTCATCAATGACTAAGCAAGAAAGAGCTAACCCAGATTTATTAAAACATAGCAGAAAGCAGCGTATTGCTAAAGGCTCTGGCACAGATGCAGCGCAAATCAATAAGCTTATAAAAATGCAACGCCAAATGGGCGACATGATGAAAATGATGGGCGATAAAGGCAAGGGTGGAATGCTACAAAAAATGTTAGGTGGCATGGGTAGCCCCGCTGGCTTAGGCGCTGGCGCTGATTTACCGAATTTGGAAGAAATGGCCAAGAGTTTTTCCTCTAAAGGGTTAAGTGGGCTAGCAAATAGCGTAAAACTGCCAGGGTTTTTCAAAGACAAATAGAGAAGTAAAATGGATAAAAACAATAAATTACTTGATTTGCGAGAATCTATAAACGATATTGACGCCGCGCTAATACATATTCTAGCCCAGCGTTTTCGCATAGTACGCGATATTGCAATATTAAAACGCCAAGAGGGCCGACCTGTATTAGATGAAGCTCGCCAAAAAACCCACATAGCGAGCTTGCAGCAAACAGGAGCCGATAGAAAATTAGACAAAGACTTTATTAACGAACTTTTTAGCTTGATTATGAAAAGATCGGTAAAAGAACAAGAAGAACTATTATAAGCTATATTAACAGGAGAAAATTATGGCAATAAAAATTCGTTTAGCTAGAGCAGGCTCTAAGAAACGTCCTTATTACCACATAGTGGTAGCAGATGCGCGTGCCCCGCGTGATGGACGGTTTATAGAAAAAATAGGCTCGTGGAACCCAATGCTAGCACAAGATGGCGAGCGTGTTAAGCTAGAAAAAGAGCGTATACAACATTGGATAAGCCAAGGCGCGCAACCTACAGACCGGGTTTTGCGCTTCTTAGATCAAGCTAATCTCTTAAAGCGCGAAAAACGCAATAATCCAACAAAAGCTATACCAGGCAAAAAAGCGCAAGAGCGTCTTGCCGCTGCTAAAGCAGCCGCAGAACAAGCAGCCGCAGCTGCTGCAAACGCAGAATAAAGTAAAACTTATTTCCTAAGAGCCGTGGACGCCTATAAAGCTCCATGGCTTTTATTTATTGAAAAATAGTTTTTGTCATTTGGCACTATTTTTGTTAAAATCACTACGAGAACGCAAAATTAAAGGGCTGGTGAGTGATTAAGTTTGAAAATGTTGGTTTGCGCTATGATTTAAATGCAGAAATCTTACATGATGTAAATTTTACTATAGAGCCCCAATCTTTTCAATTTTTGTCTGGTCCTTCTGGTGCCGGAAAGACCAGTTTGCTAAAGCTCATGTCGTTAAGCTTGCGACCCACACGCGGGCTTATTAATATTTTTGGGCATGATATAGCCTATTTAAAAGCAGAGCAAAAACCGGCGCTACGCCGCGAAATTAGCGTGGTGTTTCAAGATTTTCGCTTATTAGATCACCTCACAACCTACGAAAATGCCGCTATGCCATTTAAATTACGTGGTATTGATGAAGCTAGCTATCGCAGCGAGGTTGTAGAGCTACTAAGCTGGGTTGGCCTAAAAGATCGCTTGCATGTTTATCCCAGCGTACTTTCTGGCGGAGAAAAACAGCGTGCCGCTATAGCACGCGCCATTGTTACAAAGCCAAAAGTATTACTAGCTGATGAGCCAACTGGCAATGTTGACGCCGCCTTAGCCAAGAGATTATTACATTTATTTGTTGAGCTAAATAAATTTGGCACAGCAGTAGTGCTAGCAACGCATGATTTAAGTCTAATGAAGCAATTAAGTACTAAATGTTTAATTATAAACAATAAAAAGGTAGTTTCATATGAATAATTTAAAACATATGCTACCAAATAGCATGCAACAGTTTTTGTTTGCACCCAGCGACAATATAATACGCAACCAAAATGAGGCAAAAAACTCTCTAATAATAGGCATAATCATCATGAGTTTTTTATGCAGCTTAGCCCTTTGCAGCGCTAATCTACTACACCAAACTGCCGCGCGCTGGAATCAGCAAATTGCAAGCGAATCTACTATAGAAATAATACCAGACCCAACCCGAGATATGGCAAATGATTTAAATTTAGCTAGCAATTTAGCTATGGGCTTTGATGGTGTATATGACGCACAGATCTTAAGCGATGGCGCTACACGAGCTTTGCTAGAGCCATGGTTAGGCAAAGATTTTAATATGAATGCACTACCACTACCCAGGCTTATAATTATACATTTTACTGACAACAGTAAATTTAATAGCGAAAAATTTAGCGCTACCCTGCGTAAATACATACCAAACAGCCGTTTTAACAGCCATCGCAAATGGATAAAAGAACTCACTATTTTGGCCAATAGCAATATTATTGTAACTGCTTTTATCGTGTGTTTATTGGTTATTTCCCTAATTATTACTATAATTTTTGCGACAAATAGCGCAATTTCGGCAAACCAGGACATAATAAATATTTTACATTTTATGGGAGCAGAAAGCGGTTATATTATCAGACAATTTGAATTAGACTTTTTACAAAAGGCTGTTAAGGGCGCGGCCTTAGGAAGTAGCGCTACTATAATATTATTCTTTATATTTTTTATTGCTGCACCATATTATACTACAAGTGGCAGTAACATAGCCTTGTCAGCGTTTTTTAATAATTTTCGATTAAATGCTTTTTGTTATTTACAGATTATAATGCTAATTATTACCGTTTCTAGCTTAACAATAATTACAAGCCGCTTTACTATAAAGCATAAGCTAAAACTGTTAGACATGGTAGGCTAAAGATTATGAAGCTACGCTACCATTTATACAGCTTATGCCTTATCTTATTGGTAGGCTTTATAGCTTTTGCCATTTTGGTAGAAACAAACCGCGAGCAACGTAATATTCGCAAAGCAGACGCCATAATTGTACTAACCGGTGGTCACGCGCGCTTAAAAACAGCATTGCAATTGTTAAAGCAGCAAAAAGGTGCGCGTTTACTAATCAGCGGAGCTAATAAAAATTTAGACGATGCCGCTGTTATCCACGCGCTTGGTATAAATAACAAGGAACTAGCGCAAAAAATAGATATCGGCCGCCAAGCTTCCAATACAGCAGAAAACGCTACCGAAGCCGCAGAATGGGTAAAGAAAAATAATTATAATAGCGTCTATATAGTCACCAATGATTACCACATGCCCAGAAGTATGCTAGAGCTAAAGCTAACCTTGCCCAATACACAACTTATAGCCTATCCGGTAAAGGACTATAACAGTATAACCCAGCGCTTAAGACATTTAAATTTCGCTAGATTTTTCTTATTAAATTGCGAATATGTTAAATATTTAAAAACCAGCGGCAAAGCTATTATTAACGCTATTAATCACGGCTAAGGGCGCTAACCGGGTCTAATTTCGAAGCATTGCGCGCTGGCATAAAACCAAAGCCCACACCAATAAGGCTAGAAAATACAAAAGCCACGATAATAGAACTGGTAGAATATAATAATTTAAATGGTGCATGCACCAACTCAAAAACCAAGCTAAGCGAGAGCCCTAGCAAAATCCCAATAATCCCGCCCAGCATGCAAACCAACACTGCCTCTATAAGAAATTGCTGCAAAATATCACTTTGCCTAGCGCCAACCGCCATTCTTACCCCAATCTCATTTATACGCTCTGAAACTGTTACCAGCATAATATTCATAACCCCTATACCGCCTACAATTAACGATATTAAAGCAATGGACGACACCAGCAATGTTAATACTCCAACGCTTTGATTGACTTTTTTGCGAAATTCTTCACTATTCCTAATAAAAAAATCTTGCTCGCCATGGCGCATAGTTAAAAATTTTGTTACCGCTTGCTCTGCCGAGTTAGAATCAATATTATCCGCTACGCGCAATATTATCGATTGTACGCTATGATCATTTCCTAAAAAGCGCGTTTGTACAGAGCTATAGGGCAGATATATTTGTAAATTTTTTGAAGCAGGACCAGTAGTATAATTTTTTACTATCCCAATAACTCGCCCTACGGCTGAGCCAATAAATAAAGTTTTGCCTAATATATTAGAGGCGTTTTTACCAAAAACAGTATCTGCCGTTTGCTGATCTATCACCATATCTAAATTACGGTTAAGAACATCTTCCTTGGTAAAAAAATTACCCTGTGCTAATTCTAATTTTTTTGTTACAAACAACTGCTCGCTTGCCCCTGTAACATTGGCATGAGCCGAAATATCGCCATAGCTAACTTGCGCATTACCAGATACCTCTGGCGTTACTCCAGCTACATATGGCTGCTGCTCTAAGGCTTTTGCGTCACTATCGGTAAGAGTGGTTATTAATCCGGCTCGTGCATCCGACATAGATTTACCAGGATAAATAGTAAGAGTATTAGACCCCAAACTATTAATATTAGCCATTATTTGCGCCTGCGTACCATTACCCAGCGCAACCATAGAGATCACTGCCGCAATACCTATTATAATACCTAGCATTGTTAAAAAACTACGCATAGGATTTGCCAGCAAGGACAACATCGACATTGCAAAAGACTCACGTAGCCTGTCAAAAACAGCGTTGCGTCCTTGGCTATGACTTTGCTGCGCTGCTTCTTGCACTAGATTTTTATCAAAAGGCGCAGTCTTATAATGCTCATTTAAATAATCTGCAATTATATTACCGTCGCTTATTTCGATAATACGCTGCGCTTTTTGGGCAACATTTGTATCATGGGTTACTATAATTATAGTTCGCCCGCCTTGATGTAATTCATCTAATATTTTTAAAACTTCTTCGCCACTATGCTTATCTAAAGCACCTGTTGGCTCATCAGCCAAAATTATCTCGGCATTATTAATAAGAGCCCTAGCTATGGACACTCGCTGTTGTTGCCCACCAGACAGCTGATTTGGCTTGTGATATAAACGCTCCCCCAATCCCAGGCGCTGTAATAAAGCAGCAGCATGTTTAAAACGCTCAGCTTTAGCCATGCCAGAATATATAGCAGGAATCTCAACATTTCCCAACGCACTAAGCGCTGGTAAAAGATGGTAACGTTGAAAAATAAATCCGAAATAATTGCGCCGCAATTGGGATAATTGATCGGAATCTAAATCTGCAGTATTTTGGCCAGCAATTTCATAAGCGCCGCCACTAGGCTTATCCAAACAGCCCAAAATATTCATCAAAGTAGATTTACCAGAACCAGAGGAGCCGATAATAGCTACCATTTCGCCTTTATTTATTGTTAAATTGATATCTTTTAGCACATAAACATCAGCTTCACCGGAGCGAAATACCCGCTTTATGTTTTTTAATACGACTAAAGGCTGCATAGTTTATTACCACATAGATCTAACATGGCGATATTTTTCTACATCTATAGCGCTACCATCATTAGAACCGGTAACAATTTCTTCTCCTGCCTTCAGGCCAGATTTTACTTCTACCATTACTTTATTATTAAGCCCAATGGTAATGTCGCGCTTGGTTATAGTGCGGCCAGATTTTACTAATATTTGCGCTTTATCACCTTGTAAATTCTGTAAAGCATTGGCCGGTATAAGCACAACATTATGCGCACTGCCAAGCAATATATGCACTTCACAGCTCATATAGGTTAATAAATCCTGCGCGCTATTATCAACAGTAAAAATACCATTATAATAAATTGCCGAACCGGAACTAGTGCCAGAGCTAGAAGGACTAAAGCTAATATCACCGCGGATAGATTCTGGCGCCGGCTCTAACATTTCTAACTTGGCTTGATAAATTTTATTTGGATTGCCTACCACGGTAAAATAAACTGGCTGCCCAACTTTAACCCTGGTAATATCGGCTTCAGATATCTGCGCATAAATACGCATGCGGCTTACATCGCCCAAAATGACTATAGTAGGTACCGATTGTACAGAATTAATATTCTGCCCCTCTTGTACCAAGGCCGCCAGTACAGTACCGCTAATTGGCGCTTTGATTTTAGTATAATCTAAATCTACCTTGGCTGTCTGCACGCCTATTTCTGCTTGCGTAATCTGCGCCTTTAGCGCTCGGATTTCTGCTTGGCTCATTTGCATCTGGGCCTTGGTTTCACTATAGCTACTTACCATTATGGCATTTGATTTTAATAAAGTTTTGGCGCGATCTAGTTTTTCTTGATTAAACTTTAGCTGAACTTCTTGCTGGGCTAATTTTGCTTGATAATTGTTTAAAATAGCTTGAGCGTTTTTTAGTTCATTTTCTTGCGTTGTCGGGTCAATCTGCGCCAATAATTGCCCCTGTTGAACCATTTTGCCAGGCACCGCATGCAGCGTTAAAATACGGCCCGTAGCGCGCGCGCCAACTGCCACTAACCGCTGCGGCTTTACAATACCACTAGCCAAAACGCTGCGCTCAATATTACCGCGCTGTGCCAAGGCCGTAATATATTTTGGCTCGGGTTGCGAAAAAAACATTTTTGCTACAATCCAACATAATAACAACAGCCCTAGTAACACTAGCATTAATTTTTTATTTTTAAATAAATCACGCATAAATATAGTTTTCAAATAAGTCATAGGCATGAGCATAACATTTACACCATAAAGACAAAATGAATTTAAGTTAATTTAGTTCAAATCTTGCGATAACTGGTACGTGATCCGAAGGTTTTTCTATACCACGTAATTCTTTTGCTATATCTATAGCGGTTAAATATTTAAG